>APFE030419946.1:2943-48039 GCA_000404065.3 Pinus taeda | reverse complement strand
CTATGGGTTAGTTGAGCTATTGCATGATGGACTTCAGTTAGAACTCAAGTGATTGAGTTTGGTGGAGTTGATTGATGAGTTGATGGAGTTGTGTTCAGTTTGACTTGGTTGAACTAGTTGTATTTAGTATAACTGACAAATACACTAGTGATGAGTGGTGTGAATTAATTCTTAATTAATTCACTAATTATTAACTCATAAATCAACTAAAAGAATATATCAGTTAACTCAGTGCATGGACAATTTAGTGGAGACAAGTGTTAGAGGTGGGTGAAAGGGTGAGACTACTATCAGTTGTGACTATAGCTGTGCATGAGATTTTCACAATCATTGATTGGGATTGCCAATGAGAATTGCACAGTACAGGCCAAGGGAATTCAAACTTGGATCAGATCTATTCTGAACAGGTATTGCGTAGTTGAGGCAAGCAAACAACAGAGGAGATTTGAACCTGTGACTTGATTCAGATCTGAGCTAGTTTGTGTGTAGCAGGTGGAGATAGTACTGA
This sequence comes from Pinus taeda, assembly GCA_000404065.3. Lineage (NCBI taxonomy): Eukaryota > Viridiplantae > Streptophyta > Pinopsida > Pinales > Pinaceae > Pinus > Pinus taeda. The sequence continues at coordinate 47,531 of APFE030419946.1, read as the reverse complement.
GTACTTGTGAGTATTGTACTATGTATTGTTACATGTTCTCTATCATCATAATATACAGATAGTTGAGGGGTTTTCAGCTGTATGCTTTCCCTAGTACATACTATGTTGATATGTGCGATTGATGCTTCAATGTACACTTGCGATTGTTTCTTTACTTCTGCAAATTGATGATCAACGTAGAGGAGGTTATGTATTATGCATGCATTCTGCAAATAGTGTATAATCAGGATAATATCTATGAATAAGTGTCATATTATTCAAAATTTCTAAAATTCCAAGTGACTTAGGTAAGAGCTCATGAGTTATAGTTTTGTTTTGTGTAATTAGAGACATGTTTTAGAAAGGATTTCAAGATATTTTGCAAAGTGTTTGAAAAAATCCTTGAATGATAAATGATATTATTATTTTTATCATTATGCATGAATAAGTGTTAACTTGAAGCCTCCCAAAGAAGGAAATGGATGCATACCTAAAATATACCAGGAGGATTCACTAGATTAGTCGTTGAAATAAAAATGTTAAAAAAAAAATACAATATGGAAGACAAGAGTTTTAAAGACAATCATTGACGTAATTTTCAATCATTATGTATTGCAATAGTTCAAGATGCTTGGCATGGGTTTGTAGGAACAATTGAATGAAAACAATGTTTGATGAATCTCAAAGCCCTTCAATTCACTTATAGTGGATGAAATGATTTTGAAAGGCATTTAGACAATACATAAGTAATTATAGTTTAATTATAGGTTGTTATTTGTTTTTCATTGCTATAGATTCAAGCTTGCATGCCATTTGTTTGACAAAAATTGTAAATAAAATTCCTAGAGTCAACATATTTGCTAGTTTTTAAAAATTCATCTATGCATGGTTTTGTACCGATTCAGGAGAACATCAGGGGGTATTCATGCCCCAAGGACTTGTAACCCCTAATTTGATTCCAAAAAAAACACTTTTCAAGACCTAGATCATAAATCTGGGTGATTTTACAGATTGTTTCTGCCAACTTCGTGCACCTATTGTCAAGTTTTGGGTGAAAGAATAAGATGATTTAGTCAGTGTTTTAGTATTTTGTCATTTGAAGAATTAAAATATAAATTTTATGAGCTAAATAGGTTGAGGGAGAATCTTATATTCATGTAAAATTTCCTTAAGATATTGTGGCTTGCAAGTGTTTGACAAAATACCTCAATGGTTGTAGATTGCATGTTTGCAAAGTGTTTGTTAAAAGGCCTCAATGGTTGTAGATTACATGCTTGCAAAGTGTTTGTTAAATTTCCTCAATGGCTGTAGATTTCATTCTTGCAAAGTGTTTGTCAAAAGGCCTCAATGGTTGTAGCTTGTAGATTGCATGCTTGCAAAGTGTTTGTCAAAACTTCAATGGATGTAGTTTTTGTGTATACAAATTGTTAGAGTAAATGTCCTACTTACTATAGCTTTTATGCACTAGAAAATTTATGAATAGATTATTTAATGGATGTAGCTTCCTATGTTTGCAAGTTTTTGTATGAATGTGAAACTGAATTTAATAAATTGTTGAAATGTAAATAGCGAATAAGACAGGTGTTACTTTTATTATCTAAAGATCTCATTTAAAAAAAATGATTGTTGTTGGAAACAATTTTACAGTGACTAATTCTGTAGGAATTTGTGCAAATGAGCATAATAAGTTTCATATGAGTTGCATGTATTCATGGGTTCATTCTTCTGCTTCAATGACTTTACAAAACAACTACTTGTCCCCAATTTATACAGGTCCATTGTTTTACTTGACACATTTTGAAGAATAATATGCTTCTGAATTGGTAACATTATTTTCTCTTGCTACAACATTCATTATACAATTCTCATGATTGAAGCATTAGCTTAATAATTGGGATTGGGAATTTTAATTGATGAATTTGGAAATGTTGTTGGGTCAATATATTTTTTGATATTCAAGAAAATTTATCCCCAACTTCTTGTGTTATATTCTTACATTGAAATAATTGAAGGAACATGATTACATGATAGCTAAGTTAGTCATATTATGAGTAAACGAAATAAATTGAGTAATAGTATTCAATGTGACCTTTACTTCTCTATACTATTGATGGTTGGTAAGATAGGACCTTACAATGTATGAGGCACAATTGATAGCTTCAGTCCACAATTTTGATGGAAGATTTCTTGCATACAACATGCAATTGGCAATCTCTTTCAAAGATCTATTCTTCCTTTAGGCCACTCCATTTTGTTGTGAAGTGTAAGGAACTATATGTTGCAACTATATGCTTGCTTCATTACAAATATTTTTGATATCTTTGTTGACATATTTCTTCCCATTATCTGTGTGGAGTTTCTTGATGCGTTTTCCAGTCTGATTTTATTCATGTGCTTTCAAAATCTTTAAATGTTGAAAAACTTCTGACTTGAGTTTCAAGAAGTAAACTGAAGTGAATCTTGTGTAATCATATATAAATGAAAACACTTATCTTGATTTTCTCATTGAAAGTACTAGAAATGGACCCATAAGTTCACTATGTACAAGCTCCAAAGGTGAAGAGGCTCTCCATGCATGATCTTGGGTTGTGTTATATTCTTTACACAACTAACCCGCGTAGTTAACTGGGGGGTTAGAAGGGGGGTGGAGCCCCCCCTTTGTTGCGCTGATTGCATAGCGGGGGGAGTTATAGGTGGTTTGAGGGGTTCTGATAACTCCACCCTATGGGGTTCGGGGCAGCACCCAATTTTTTATTTTTTTTTGGACACTGTATTAGGTTGGGCGGACTTGCCTATGGTTTTGTGCATGATTTTGTCACAGATGGTTTTGGACGCGATGGTTTTCGGTCCATGGTTTTAGCCGTGATGGTTTTAGGTCCGTGGTATTGGATTCTTTAGCATGTATAAATATGTGTTGTAACATTGAAAGGACAATAATGAAAAATCAAGCTGGTAGTCTCGGTTTTGGGATTGAGGGGAAATTCTTTGTGTATATGTGTTTTATGTGTTATGCTCTCGCATTGTTTATTTTCTATGTTTTAGAATTCATATGTAGGTAATTTCTATACAGGGTTAAAAGCTACACATGCCCCTTCTCGAACTTGTCTTGTGGAAGATTTCAAAGATCACATCCATTACAACCACCATTTGAAAAATCAATGGTTGGAAATCCTTTAACCATCCCTTCCTTGCTAATTTGTTACATATATATGAAATTCAAGTGCCCAAATATCTCGTTCCAAATCCTACTTTCCTCATTTACATGCGTAAGTAGAAAAATAGAATCTGATTCAGGAACAAAATCAAAAAATTTATACAAACGAGATTGATCATTCACCTTGCTAGATGCAATCTTCAAGTTGGTTTGCATAGCATAAATGCTCACAAAAATAGGGGTAAATTCCACTTTCCTTCCGGCGCTTGTGTGTGTCATCTGATACACTGAAATAATATTTATAGAAATCCTTGGAATATGAAAGACGTTCTCAAAAATTCCATATTTGAATTTCACTTTTCATTTTCCACTTGCTTCAACTGCAGAATTGTCCCCCATGAGAATAGGACGTCTCGAGTATGTATGTAGAGAAGAAAATGATTCCTTTGAAGAATCCATATGATATGAAGCTCCTAAATCGATGATCTATTCTTTTGGTGTAGAATGAAGGGAATTCAAAGCATGACCATTACCCCTTGTTTCTGATTCTTTTACCATTCTCTTATTCTTGGAAATTTATGGAACTTGATGACCAAGATTATTTTTCTAAAGAGTCTTTTACATCAAATCAATATTCTTCTGCATGCAAGAGGATTCAGTGATCCAGGTGGATATTGGTGGCCACTTGCCTATTCCACTTGGAACTCCACCTTTTTTCTTTTAGTTTTTTATTTTTTTTATTTGTAGCACAGTTTACTATTTTTGGTTGTTTTTCGGGTCTTGAACTTTCGGCGCTGTTTTGAGGCCCTAAACGAAGTGTTTTTGGGAAAAAAGGAGAAAAATGGGTCCATGGACCAATGTTGTTCACTCGAAAGTTGTATTCCTTGGATAGATCTTTCTAATGAGGTATTATGCATGTCAAATAAAGATCGTATGCTAAAGTTATGACCCCAGGAAGTTGATGTACTAATTTACCCAAAATGGGGCCCATAGTTTGGTGCTTCATCTCCTAGGGTTAGGTTTTTGGATATTTAGGGTTCTCCATTGTTTCTCAACAATAAATAGGCCTTTGGGCCTCATTGTAAGACAATTCAAAGGAATGTAGCCACCAGATTGCTTCTCAGAGATAAGCTTCCATTGCCCGAGCTAGTTTATTTCTATTTATGTTTGTAAGCATATTTCAATATTTTACATCAATGAAATGAAGTATTATTTATATTGCATCTTTGTATTTATGGCCATTTGTTGCATTCCTGATTAAATCTGGATTAGTGGTATCAGAGCGGTCTACTCTTTCTCTATTTTTCTTTGCATGTCCCCAACGAGGTCAGAATATAAGGAGTTAGGGCTTGAAATGGTCGAACCTTTACAAGACCAGCCTCCAAAATCCCAATGGCCTCCCATGGCGGATGAAAAGAAATATGATGGGGTAGGAGATCTCATCAAAATCTTGCTTGAAGAGGCCCTTGAGCGATAAAGGAATGCAATGATAGACAACTTTGCCCAGATCCTTTAGCAACTACCGAGGGGAAACACATCTACTTCTAGCAGCTACTATGGAAGTGCCACACCCTTTAAGGTACAATATAACTTTGACATTTCCATATTTCAAGGTCAGATAGATGAAGATGTTGTAGATAAATGGTTAAATCTACTAGAAGGGTATTTTTTTGTTCATGATTTTTCTAGCCGGGAAAAGATTACTTTCGCTCTTCTCAATGCTGCCCCTCACGTCAAGGATTGGTGGGAAACCTAACGAGCAGATGGATGAAAGTATGGCCTCACTGTATTCACTTGCTCCCACTTGGAATTCGTTCTAGAATTCCACCAAGGAGCAGTACTACCCTATCAAAATCTATGAGGATAAATACATAAAATGGACCACGCTGCAGCAGAGAAGGGACCAAGACGTGCCAATGTTTACCAATAATTTTCATACCCTTTGCACAAAGTTGGGTATCAAGGATTCTGAGCTGCATTTGATACTCAAATACTATGGTTTTCTACACAAGTACATCCAAGATGAGATGGAGTTCCTGGAAATATCCTCACTCGACACGACGTACCGATACACTGTCAAGATTGAGCAGAAGTTTAAACAGAAGAAGAAAGACTTTTGATCTGCGAATCCAAAACAAGGGAAAGGTTCCTCCAAACCATTAAACAAAGGACAAAGCCAAGGAAAGGTGGCCCAATACAACCCACCAAAGCTGCAAGCAAAGAACAACACCACAAAGCTGAAGAAGGACATAGGAAAGTGGTGTGAGTTCCATAAGAGCTCCACTCACAACACAAGTCAATGTCGGGCCAAGCAGTCACTTGTGGCCAAGATAAAGTCTTCAGAATTAGACACATGTTCCGACTCTGAGTCAAAAATTGATAAGAGGAATGCCAAAGGGAAGTGGATTATCGATGTGGAGCCCAATGCCACTGTTGCCACCATGAAGATCCAGAAGGAGGAACCCAAAGATCCAGAGGAGGAGGAGCACCTCTTCCACTCCTAGATGTGCATAAAGGGTTCCCTACTATAGTTCATTGTTGACAGGGAGAGCCAAAAGAACCTCATTTCAGTAGAGGTCATGAAGTTTCTAGGCTTACCGGCTACAACACATCCACAACCATACACCGTTGGGTGGCTTCACCAAGGACGAGATCTTCCATGAGCCAACAATGTCACCTTTAATACAACATCAAGCCCTTCATGGATGAGGTATTGTGTGATGTTGCTCCCCTTGATATTTTTGATGTATTATTAGGCCAACCATACTTGTGGAAGCAGCATGTTTTGTATGAGTCAAGGCCTCATGCTTTATTTTTACTTTGGGAAAAAAGTTGTACAGGATCTCGGAGGTAGCACCACCTACCACCATCTCTTTGGTTACTAAAAAACAATGCAGTAAGTTCATTTCCAAAATTGGGAAAAAAATTTGTGTTGATGATACGCCCTCAAGGAAACAAGAAGATGCTGGCCATAACCTCCAAACAGGGCCCCTCTACACAACAACAACATATGAACAAGGTCGTGGAAAAGTACAAGGACCTCTTCACCTCCCCCACAGGGGCTCCTTTGCACTACCAGGTCAAGCACTCCATCGATTTGACCCCAGGTGTACCACTACCCAATGGACCAATCTATCGGCACTCCATTCTAGAGAACGACAAAATCAAGAGGCAGATTCAGGAATTACTGCAGAAAGGTCACATCCGACCTAGTTCATCACCTTGTGGGAGCTCGATCATGTTGGTATAGAATAAGTATGGGACTTGGAGACTATGTATTGGCTATTGGGCGCTGAACAAGATCACTGTCCAGAATAGGTACCCGACCCCACGAATTGATGACCTTCCGGACCAACTAAATGGGGAAAACTATTTTAGCAAGATCAACTTGAAGTCAGGATATCACCAGGTACCGATCAAACCCTCCGATGTGTGGAAGACTGCCTTAAAACTAAGGAGGGCCTTTTAGAATGGTTGGTGATACCTTTGGGGTTTAGAAATTCTCCTGCAACCTTCATGAGGTTGATGGATGATAAATTTTGGCCATTCACCAACTCATTTGTACTGGTATACTTGGATGACATCCTAATCTTTGGCCAGAGTTGGGAAGAGCACCTCCATCACATCCAATAGGTTCTCCAAACACTACGGCAACACAAGTTATGTGCCAATTTGGAGAAATGCACTTTTGGCATGACCCAAGTTCAGTATTTGGGATACATTATTGATGAACATGGGGTGCATGTGGATCCAACCAATATCCAAGTCATTTGGGATTAGCTAGCTTCAACCACTCTGTCAAAGCTCCACAACTTTCTGGTTCTTGCCAATTTCTACAACAGGTTTGTGTTGGGATTCTCTCATATCACTTGGCCCTTGAGTCAAGTCACCAAGGGAGGAATGAAAGAAATTTTTGTTTTTTTTTTTTTTTTTTTTTCCTGAATCTCAATAGAAGGCATTCACAAAGTTGAAACATCGCCTCTACTCGACACCAACGCTCGCATTACCAGACTTGCAACAACCATTTGAGCTGGAGACATATGCCTCTCACTATATTATTTGGGAAGCCCTTACCCAACACAGGCATCCATTGGCATATCATAGTGAGACACTTTCAAACATAGTTCAGAAGTATCCCACTTATGACAAAGAGATGTATTCCATTGTGCAGGCCTGTCGAAAATGGAAGCATTACATTTTGGGGAAGGAAGATGTTGTGGGATAAACTCCCCTAGGGTCTTGGGTGAATACCCTAGCAGACTAAAGATTATCTATGCAAAGAAACACACATCCCATGCAATCACAATGCTACTATAAGCAAACTCTACGATAGGGGGTGTACCTAAGGTCCTACATTTGAGAAGAGCCTCCCAGGGTCCAAAGCCTTCTTGGATTTCCTTTGCTTCTTTGACCTGCAAAACAAACAATTCAAGAAAGTGCAGCAGTATATGGACTAAACGTCATAAAGAAACCAACTTCATATTATAAGGAAAGGTAGTTAGTTATGCAATTAAACAACCAATCACATATGAATCAAAACATGAATATCATAACATGAAGAAGATTTATATCGGGAACAAAGACATCTGTTTCTTTTATTATATACAAATAAAGTAGAGAAAAGGAAAATTTCCACCTGAGTCGTCCTTTCACAGGCTCCAAGCGGAACCATCTCCTGGATTGGTCAAGTCTCAAGCCTTTAACAAACTCCTTCCATGACTTACTCCATGATCTCTCAAGTAGTATGAAACCATCAACACACACAAGGAAATAAGGGTTTCTTATAGAATGGGGGAAGTGCAAAAGGCACAAGGATCTTCAGACCTGGTCAGGAAAATCTCAGCATAGCAATCTTTCTCTCTCTTCTCTCCTCCCTTTGGCCTTCCCATAGAAGCCTTTTTATACTTCTCCAAAAGTAGTTTTGTAGTTGGGAATTTGTTGGGAACAGTTGGGCCATGGGCACTAACATGTGATCAACTGGTAAAAACCGTGATCTCCACCCAAAATTAAGGAGATTTATTTTTTTAAGTGTTTTTATACATATACGCGGGTTGGGTATACACAAATCTGCGTATACACGCGTTTAGCTCAGGGCAATTTCGTGTATATGGAAAAAGAACTGCTTTTTTAAATTTGGGACCAGGTCTGGAAGGAGGGGTTGCCCTAGACCATGAGTGTAGCTTCAAAAACCTCAAGAGTGAGATTTGGAGCTATAACAGATGCCCCCTAATATATGAGGTCAGAAGCGGTACATGGTGGCTGAAATGTATTAAGAAAGTTCATGGAAAGGAAATCTGTCGAAGACTGAGAAGGACTACACCAGAATTCAGCTTGCCAAGCGACAAAAGGAGATCAGAAAGAAACACTACCTGAGGCGGGCATACCCATGCTCAGAGAAAATACAACATGTCCGCATATCGAGTACAAGTGGATCCACCAAGTATACAAGTATAAATGATTGGAAAATACATAATGGATCATCTGATCATGAACACGTACATGTCTGAAAATCGCATATAAGAATGTCAATGATGCTGAAAGATGAAGCGGATCACTGATATCAAAGACTGATCCCAAAAAAGTACCAAATGAACATGATGGAATAAGATGATACTACATTGCAAACTCAGGTGCCAGCATATAAAATGTATCCATGAATGACTGTAACATATAAGGGAAGTGGTATCTACTAGCAGCAATAGGAGCAACTGTCAAGTGAACCAACGAATGTTGATACAACCCGAGGTCTTCACTGACCACCGTGGTACATTTCTACAGCATGGGAATAAATGATCTAAAGTCGACCATGTGAGAAATATTTTGATTATCGGTCATTGATGTATACCGTTAACAAATGCGAGACTACTCACCGATAATGATAATGAGCATCAAGGTACCCAGTACAATCCAACAAGTGTGAATAGATGAGCTGGAGTCGAACACCTGTAAGAATCTATCGATTAGTAGACAATGATGGTTTCCCACTGTCGATAGCAAAGGATCTGCCACTAATGACTACAAACCCCAAGGTACTGCCAAATGAAGTCTAGATCTTTTCCCCAGAGCAATGAGTCGAGGTCGATAGGGAAAGATCTGCTAGAAGAAAGGCATTAACACATCCTCCATCAATCTAGCGCGAGTGTAACCTGTAGGCCAATAATGTGGAAGGAATCGGACAAAACAGATGTAGTAACCCAACCAAAGTATGTTTCTGGCATACACAAGATGTAGCTAGTGCACAGCAAAAACCCTCTGAACCAACCAATAATGAAAGCTGACACAGAGGCAAGGTATCTACCAATAGGGTCAAATGGAAACCAAGGTACTGCATGAATCCCAATGTGTGATAATGTAAGCTAATGTCGAACAAAAGGGAAACCACTCAGTCAAAGACCCATGATACTGATCGATGCTGAGCACAAGGTGACCTATCAATAATGAAAATAGGGCCTAGGGTGGCTTAGGCCTTCCTCAGAGCAAGATTGTCATCGTCATAAGGAGAAGACCGCCACAGACAGTCAATGGAGACCTCTTCAAACTGGATGAGGTAATAAGGACGCAATAGAACTGATGTGATTGATAAGATAGTATTGAATCACCAGGTGGCCGACTGACATAAGTCAAGAGACCACGCTAGACGAGGCCAACTCAGGCTAACTTCCATAAATCAAAGCACGGAGACTCATTTTGTGACTATGTGGCAGCATATGATGACTTACGTATAAGCCTTCCTTTGTGGCAGGAGCACAAACGACACCACTCCATATGATTGGAAGAGATAACCAATCGGGGGAGAACTGACTCAATAACAAGGTTAAGGCATACCTAAGTCAAACTAAATCCCACCCAAGTGGAGGAGACTTTGTTTCGAGTGCTTTGTTCAAGGGTGACACGACTGACTCTAGCTGCCAACAATAAATGGAAACACTGTCCCGTTCTCGCTCTTTTTTTGGAATATATAATTTTTTTGGTATTTTTATTTAAAGCTGGAAAAATAATAAAAGACTGCTATAGTACAGTGGAAAGAACGAGTGACAGCGAAGTAGATGATCTAGCTTCTGGGATTGGAACATTCCTATGGTCAATGTAGGGAGGCGAAAACTGGCGAGAGACACTCAAAGGTGTGTTCTTTCCACGGGTGAAGGTGTGTCAAGCTGCAGAGGTCAAAGGTATGCAAGTTTGATTTTTCAGTCGTCATGGTAAAAATCTGGCTTAAGCACGAGTCCAAGTGAAGTCGGCTTAAGTCCAAAAGGTGCAGGTAGTGAAAATGCAATGCAATAGTACAACAAAACACAAAGGAGCCTCTAGGGTATAAGGCCAGAACAAAACCAAGAAGCAAAGAGGAATGAGTCTTCATCGTATAAGTCATGGCGGAACTACAGAGGACTACCGAGCCTACTCAAATCGGAGCAACATGGGCAACAAATGTCAGTGAGATGCTAACTAGGATGCCCATGTAAAGATGGCTCTACCATCGTGTCATGATTTAAAGAATCGACGAGTGAAGATGTTTTGCGAACCATAATACAATGGGATAGACCCTATGGCAAGTGTATTGACAGATGGAGGCTAGGATGCATGCTACAACAGAAAAAATGGCTTCCCTAACCTATATGCCAGTGAGAAAACGATACCCGCCATGATGGGTCAGCAATCATGGAACCGTCTCGAAACTATTGAAAACGTCCAAAATGTCCCGAAAATCAAACCATTCTCGACATTCCAAGCTCCCAAGTTAAAAGTTACATGAGACCAAACAAAATCAATTTTTGAAAAAAATTGACATTTTCAAAGATTATAAAAAGAATTTTTGACTCACCATTTTCACCATTTGAGTTTGAGAGCAAAGAATTGGAGCAAAAGGAGCTAACTTCCCATACGCCAAATTCAACCATTCAAATTCCTCCAAAATATCCAGGTAACCCTCATTCTTAACTTGTAATTGATTGTGATTAGTTTTAGAAGTTTTAATTAATGTTTCACCGTTTAATTTTTTGCCAAAATTTTCTTCATGGCATATACGCGGGTTGGTAATATGCAACTCGTGTACACGCGGGCCCTACATGCAACTGTGTGTAAAGGGGACCCGCGTATACACCGCGGACATTTCAAAACATAAAAACTAACAGTTCAAATTGATTTTTCCTTTAGGATGACCATCACCTGGCGAGAAAGAGAGCATACCACAATAGATGAAGAAGCTATGAATAGTCTTGAGGCTCTGGATGCATTACGGGGATGTGGTTTGCTTAAGTTCTTCAAATTAGCAAATATGAAAGCAAACACACATCTGCTCGAGATGCTTCTTGATTACTGGAACATCGAGGAGGATGCTTTTATTATCGACCAGATGCCACTCAGGATAGAAGTGGAAGATATCTATTTCATTACAGGCCTTTGCTGAATGGGAGAGGTAGTACACTCCCGGGGGAGAACACAGAGCAGTCTCTCCATATAGGACTATGTATAGATATATTGCCCACGACATCAGAAGAAAGTCGGAAGTCAGATTTCCATCACACATGTGGCGAGTCTACCACTAAGGATAATCTTGTTCATCATTGCTTGAGTGAACAGATCCGCTTTTCTGCATCGAGCATCACGACTCAACATGAGTGTGGTGGTTGACTATCTCACCACAATGTTTAATTGGTGTACTCCTCTTCTGGCTAGCATGAAAAGCCAACTCACTTCTATCAAGAGAGGACAGATCGAAAACTTCGGTTATGGGACTAGTTTGTGCTCTTTCTTCAAGAGAGAGTCCCTACACTTCGTCCCAGAGTACTAGTTTCAATCAGCGCCCCGCGAGATCCTCGAACGGGCAAGTGGGATGACCTGATGAAACGTCTAGGAGGTGGGGAGGTCCCACAGACTGCTTTCAATGAAAACTTCTTTTCCTAGTGGGATCAGCAGATCATCGCCATTGATGACTACCCCATGCCGGGTTGGATTTCCAAGGAGATCCTGATCTAGCATTACCACCAACCGCAGCATGGGGCGACATTGGTAAGTGATTTTTGATTTTATGATTTTTTTTATTTTTCAAATATAATAATGAATTTTGAAAATATTTTTGATAGGATTCAAATGACTAATATAATGATCATGTTCAGATATTTGGGCCTGTACGACCAATGATTTCCCATGCACAAGGCATCGGTGGCCAAGCGAAGAGTGGCTACCAACCACGGAACAACTCTACACACAGTTCCAACTAGCATTTTGCGGGCTGGAGGTCCCACCGCATACCGATGCGTGCCAGCAATAGGAGGACCTTTCCGTATAGAGATGCAGTGTCATGTTGTTGGCATGCCACGTTGACTTAGGTCCACTTTTTAGGCGTGTAGCAAATGGCTGCTATAGTTGACCCTACTTAGGCCCTGCTCATTCTTGGAGCTGCCCGATCGTATCGGGAAATTAGACATAGTGGACATTGATTCATATGGGTCATTTGAGTCCCAATTTGTTATATTTTTAACAGACTTACTGTACACTCGAGACGCTTTATGATATATTATATATATTATTCTATATATATATATATATACTATAAATATATATTATATAATATATATATTATATATATATAATAGATACAGTTTGACTTTTTGATGCTTAAATTATGTGATGACCGATGATCGATTGCCATGTGCCCAGTCTAATGCGTTGATTACAATTAGAATCAGCTCTAATCCAATTATGAGATCTGAAATATGCAAATAATTAATATAAGTAAATGATCTTTGCAACAACCTCACCCTTAAATACTGGCAATATAAACATGGATCCCTTACCCGATAAATGTTATTTAATTGTGACACTATCAATTGTGAATCAAGATAAACTACCAATGAGTCAATTTCATGAGAAATTGCCTCAGATAGAAAATTAATGACAGTAGTATACTCAGCCATATTGTTTGAAGCGGGACTGATGCATACTCCCCTTGATACCATCAATTGACCAGTTGGATAATACAATACCCAAGCCGCGGAAGTGAGATTCCGAGTGTGTCGACTAGCACCATCAGCGAATCCAAAATAAACCAAGTCATCCATCAACACCTACCAAAGCAGACCAAAAAGTGTTGATATCAAAAACTCTCGAAAAAATATGTACAAATATACATAATGTACAAAGAAGTCGTTGCCTAGCTGCTACTTAAGCAAAGTACTTCTTAAGGTAGAGCCCGTTTCGGGGTTCCGCCAACTTGTTTCCTTCGAAATCGATTAACTCATACGACCCTTTTGTTAAAAGTTGTTTAATTATGAAGGGACTGTACCACATAGGTTTGAATTTTCTTTCCCCCAACGTGTCCTTCTCTTGGTGTTAGACCAAGATGAGGTGACCTTCGGAAAAGACACAAGGACGGACAGCTTTATCATACTTGGTTTTAACCCTTTTCATCGAGATGCTCCAAGTGAAGGAGGCGCTCTTCGAGATGAGAGGTCTCTGGAGGGAGCTCAATAGCTAACTTAAGAGATGGAATTTCACATTCAATAGGAAAGATAGATTCCAACCCATAAACTAACTGAAAAGGTGTAAAACCTGTAGCAGTCTTGACGAACGTTTGGTATGCCCATAGAGCCGAATACAACATAAGATGCTAATTGGATCTATTTTTATTAGTTGTCCTTTGCAAGATCATCTTAAGATTTTTGTTTACTGCCTCGACCTATCCATTGGCCTGAGGATAATAAGGAGACAAATATTCCTACTGAAAACCTAGCTTGAGACCCAATTCAGACATTAATTGATTCTGGAAATGACTGGCATGGTCAGTGACAATCTCTCTTGGGATACCGAACCTTGAGATAATCTGATTAAAAAGGAACAATGTCACTGTCTCACTATCATTTTTATAAGTGGGCATGGCCTCGGCCCACTTCGTGAAGTAGTCGATGGCCACGATAATATACTTGTGATTCGCTACTGAAGGCGGATGACAAGTCGTAAAATCAATACCCCACTTAGTAAAGGGACCAACAGTGACAATGGGAAAATGAGGAGCTGGATGTGCGCGCATCTTCCGTGTATAAACTTGGCACGGGTGACAGTGTTTGACCACTTCAATACAATCTTTGAAGAGTGAAGGCCAAAAATAACCGACACGCAAGATACGTTGAGCTGTAGCAAGCCATGATAGATGACCACCACAAGCTCCACTGTGGCAATCATTTAGCAATGAGTCTGCCTCCTCTAAGGTTAAACAGCGCCGAAGGATTGAATCAACCCCCCGAAGATATAATGTGTCACCAATGATGACGTAATTTTTAGCGAGGTGACGTAATTTGCAACGTTCATCCTTAGAGAAAGCAGAGGGAAGCTTCGAAGTCTGGAGATAAACAATGATATCTCCATACCATGCGTCAAGTGAAGAGATGAGGAATAAATGTTCATCGGGAAAACTTTCCTCATAAACTGTATCCTCTCCACATGGTAGCTCGGAAATTAGCTTGGAAAAAACCATATATTTTTTGGACTTAGCGGACAAGAACTCGAGATCATATTCTTGTAGAATGACAATCCATCGATTATATTTTCGCCCAATCACTCGCCTACTGAGGACAAAATGAAACGGATTGACTGCTACCAAGACAAAAGTTTTGCGTAGCAGAATATAATGACAGAGCCGCTCGACAATGTGGACAGCTGCCAAGGCCAACTTCTCAATCGAAGAATAGTGAAGTTCAGGACCTATCAAGCCTCGGCTTAAGTAATAAATCACGTGCTCTGCGAGAGCATCGTCTTCCTGAATGAGAACCATACCAATGGTTGATTCTGCTGTAGCGAGATATAAAAGGAAGTCCCTACCATAATCCGATGGACTCAAAAGCAGGGCAGAGACTAATGCCTTTTCCAAAGCATCAAACGATCGCTGCGCAAAGTCATCCCACATGAATGGAACCCCTTTGCGGAGCAAATGCATAAACCCTTTAGTGATCTCGGCATAGTTCGCTATAAACCATCTTAAGAAATTAGCCTTCCCTTGAAGACTATGAAGTTGTCGAATGGAGGACGGGGGAGGCAACTGGACTATCGCCTCTACCTTGAAGGGATCAACTCTAATCCCTTCATTTGACACAATGAACGCTAACAACTAACTGGATGAAACCGTGAAAACGAACTTGTTCGGATTCAACCGGATTTTATAAAAACAACATTGCTCAAAAACCATTCGAAGGTGACTGGGATGATCAGTTCTTTTTCGAGAACGAGTAGCGAGATCGTCCAAGTATGCTTCGATGATATGTTTGATGTCATGGAAAGCATATGACATGGCCAACTGGAACGTGGCTCCAACACTTTTGAGACCAAACGACATATTTCTGTATGTAAAGGGTACCCCAGGGGCATATAAAAGTCGTCTTATGTTGATCTTCACGACGGATAGAAATTTGATTATTACTAGAAAAATCATCCATGAAGGAAAAAATCTCATTACCCGCACACTCGTCAATAATCTGATCAATGAATGGCATGGGGTAATTATCTTTTGGACAAGCTTTGTTTAAGTCTCTAAAGTCGATGCATACTCGGATTGTTCCTTGCTTTTTATCTACAGGGACTGGATTAGAAACCCAATCAGTAAGAGGAACAGGGTATATAAAACCCGCCTTGAGCAGCTTCTCTACTTCACCTTTAATGGCTTCCGCTTTCTTAGGATTAACTGGTCGAAGTCTTTGACGAACTGGCTTAGTGTTTTCATACGTCTTGATCTCATGTTGAACTATAGAAGGATCAACGCCAGGCATTTTCTCATAAGACCAAGTAAATACATCTCGAAATTCTTTGAAAAGGTCGGTGTAAATTTGCACCTCTTCAGGGGAACATTCGATTCCGATGAAGAGATTCTCAATCACGTTAGGTTCCCTAGAGATGTTTATAGACATCGTTTCTGAGATCACTGACATATTACCTTCGGCATGAAAGTGTGTTGGAGCCAAAGGATTCAATATCATACAAACATCACTAGTGAATAGCTTGGAGAACCTAGCTTCCACTTCCTGCAATGGAGGAAGGAAATATGAATGATGGTGTAAGTCTTCCCAAGGTCAATCTACACCCATCATCACTTTGAGGATTGCTTCTTCAAAAGGTAAAACCATATCTAAGCAGTCCAAGGCGGAGGTGGAATCAAAGGCCCAAGCTAGGGCCACATAACCGTCAAACTCCTCTTCGGAAGAAGGAGCAAAGTGGTTGTCTACGTAGTTAATGATAGAATGATAACTAAGCTCAGTCGCAGACATTGAGGATGCCATTCCATTTACTTGTCCTTCAGCTAATGTGGTCGTAGGTGAAGGCAAGGTCCAAGGGTCCAAAAGATAATGATTTCGGAAGAACCCTTCTCGAGGAGACTCCTTGGATGATGAAACGACTTTGATTCGACCGACATCATAACGGACAGGCAACTGGGAATGATTTAAGAAAATATTATCTAAGTCGGCAAAAGATGTAAAGTTGCCCCCTAGCAACTCTATATACCATTTGGTCACATTACCAGTCAAGGTGCACTGAAAAAGTCTCAACCTAACTGAATCATCAATAAGGGAGTTCAAGGAGCACCACAAATGGAATGTGGTCACATGGTCGCTCGGGTCCTCACCTCTCTTCCCTTCAAATTTTGGAATGTCTGAAGGGAGTTTGGTTGGGACCGGAGGCCAGGCCAAATTATATTTGATTGCATCGTTTGTTAACTTTGTGAGGTCTGGCAAGTTCAAAGTTGCCAGAAAGGAAAGCCTAAGAGGACCTTGGGGCTTCCACCTAGACTGGGTAGAAATCCCAAAGTTCTGAAAAGATGGGCCTGGATTTTGGAAGGCGCCAGGATACCCAAAGTAACCTACAGAACCAGCTGAACCAAAAGGCATGCCTTGTGATCCAGCATAACTCGGAGTTTGACCAAATCCAACCGCAAAACCTCCATAACTGGCGAAGCTTCCTCCAAAAGGATTATAAGAAGCAGACAACCCCTGATAAGGATCCCAAGTAGAGGCTAGAGGAGGAATACTTCGGAATGAACTAACCATGGAATACGGCCTATTCCCTTGTTGGCCGAGAAACGAATTCCCAGTTCCCATACTACTAACTGCAAGGTTAGTCCAACCTTGAAAAGGATTGCTACCTTGTCCTAAAGAAGAGAAAGGCATAGATCCAATTGTTGGGTTGGAATGTGGTATATGACTACTTCCAAAAGGAAAACCCTCGAATGAAGCTGATCTACCCATCATGGATGTGGTGGAACTAAACGAAACTGATAGAATACCTTGTGAATGGGTGCCAAATGGGAAAAATCCAGAACTAAAAGCATTGGTTTGGGAGTTTCCACTTGTAGAAGGAATGGAGGTAGTCCCAACTAAACAAGTGCATAAATAGACCCGAACAAAGAAGCGGAGGGGATGGAAATAGTTCCTCCCCCTTGTACAGATATTGGAGTCTGCACAGTCGTAGCACTTGTAATAGAAGCCATGCTTCGAGTAGTGGTCATCGATGGTAAGTGCATTATGTGACCTGGATTTGACGGTCGATGCGTTGGAGACCCAACCTATTGTAACACTTCCGGATGACTAGGAAGTAGGGGAGAATTCAGAGCCACTAACGACTCTGAGAGTTCTTCTACCTCTATGTTATCTTGCGTCTGAAAGAGAACTCGAGAAAGTACAGGAGTATTTCTCTCTTGTCCTGTGGAAGTACCAGGTCTATCTTGAGCACTGATGCCCCTGAGGGGAGGATCAATGCCCGATGCGTCAACTGCCACGGGACGAAACCCACCGACAGTATTACCTCTGCGCCTTCTAGGTGAAGGCTCTGAACTTGGTGGTGAAAGACCATGAAGTCTTCGAGACCGTCTGGGCGATTGGTTAGCCACTTTGAATTTTTTGTTAAGATCTAACTAAAGAATAAAAAAAAAATATTGAAAGCTAGGCCAACTAGGAGCATAGAGCACACACTATAAATTCCCTAAAGATATTAGCCAGTCAGAAAACTTCCAAGTATTTATGCTCCAGGTGATTAGGAACGGACACCAAAATATGAGAAAGTAAAGTAAGGGGCCTTCCGAAGATAGTCTGGCATAATGACGGCCCAATCCTATCAGCGAAGGTAATAGAGGAAGTTACACTGACCTCCTAACAACAGCCTGCACCAGTGCAAGCCCCCAAGCTTCGCAAGGATGCCCTCCAGTAGTACCGTTGAGAGTGATACAATGTCGACCTCAGGTGCCACAGGATTCCCCTTCCGTAGCCACCTATGTAGATCCCTAGGAGTAGCAACTAAGGTTACCAACTCGTATCAGAAGCCAGGTGGAATAGTCATGAGGTAAGTTCGGACAAGTTGGAGAGGGGGTATCTCTCTTCCCTGTCTTTACAGACCCTCATGCTTAACTCCCAGATCCAGAGCTTTCCTGGTCTTCCTAACGCTATTGGATTTTCACTCACTCTTCAGACTCCTATGTTTGACAATTTAAAATGGCCTTGGAGAGTTAACTCTCCACACACCTAATCCAAGGCCCTAAAATATGCTAAAACTTGTTGATGTATCTAACTGACAAATATAAAGTTCTAGTATATTTTAAATTAGCGCTTGATTTTAATGGGTTGTTATTTAAGTCAAGGGATGATGGAAGTGAAACTGGTGGTGTTTTGACGCAAAAGAAATTAATAAAACCAAACTACATGCACTACACTTGTTTTTCATTTTTCGATGAAAAGAAATTTCTATAGGGTTCAGAGGAACTTCAAATAAAAGTACAATTTTTTTCTTTTCTTTTCAAACTTCACACTCACAAAAGCTAACAAAACTATTAATGCCTAGAAATATGCACAAACTAATCCTAATGCAACAAATACATGCTGATGCAAGATTCAAAACTACTCTTAAATCAAAAGATGAAAGTCGCTTGTTTATCGATTTTAGATTTGCCACTTAAATGTTTAGATGGAATATAAGTTTTGGTTGCTTATTTCGTCTAAGCACTAAAAGCAAGATGAAGATAAACAAATAGGCACTTTCACTCAACAAAAAGGAAAACTCAATCAAGACAAAGTTCAAGAAAGCAAAACAAAGTTTGAAGAAGTTTCCTTCAAAAGGAACTAAAAAACGACTTTTCAAAAATGCTCTAACAAGTCTGAAGCTTGATGACCGAAAAAAAAAAAGGCAATGAAGCACTTTGCGAGCTTGCAACACAAAACAAGTGGGAACTCAACAAAAAGGGTGCTTTGAAATGCTTTTAACAATCAACAAGCAGCGAGACAAGCTTGGCAATGAAAACCAAAAGATTGAAAAGACAACTTTCAAGAAAGCATGAACAAATGACTTTCAGAAAGCAAGAAAAGCAGATGGTCATAAAAATAGTTCAAACATGCAAACCAAAAATTCATTAAAACAAAACTCAACACAAAGATTCAAATCAATCTTTCTGCCCTGAATACACAGAGCAGCCAACATCCCTTGCTAGAAACCTTGTGTGCTTAAGCAATAATAAATGACGTTTGCAAGAAAACGAACAATACCAACCTTTTCAAAATCAGAGAGAATTCGAAACAAGACACTTATTGTAAAAATAAAGACTGTGACAGAACAGTGATTGTTCCAAACTGAATCAGACCAGCATACAATTTTCCAGAAACAAACATATTTCAAAAATATTGAAAATTAAAGATGTACGTGACTGTGTTTTCACATAGATGTGTGTATACATGATAAGGCTTAAGGAAACTTGTGTATATGTAGGTTCACTTAAGGAAAGGTGCATATATACGCCTCTGTAAACAGAGAAAATAGCGTATAAAAAGCTTCCAAGAAAACAAAAAAAAAATTGGAAAAAACTAATCAAAGCTCACAATTCAGGCACTGACTACACAGTAACAGAAGATAAATAGATAGTTGAGCCCTGATTGGCTTGAATACACCCAAACTAGGAACAACAATAGTGTTGTCCCTAGCGGAGTCGCCAATTCTTTTGTGGGATAAACTTCCCTAGGGTCTTGGGTGAATACCCTAGTAGACTGAAGATTATCTATGCAAAGAAACACACATTCCATGCAATCATAATGCTAATATAAGCAAACTCTACGATAGGGGGTGTACTTGAGGTCCTACGTTTGAGAAGAGCCTCCCAGGGTCCAAACTCTTCTTGGAGTTCCTTTGCTTCTTTGACCTACAAAACAAACAATTCAAGAAAGTGTAGCAGTATATGGATTAAACGTCATAAAGAAACCAACTTCATATTATAAGGAAAGATAGTTAGTTATGAAATTAAACAACCGATCAAATATGAATCAAAAAATGAATATCATAACATGAAGAAGATTTAGATCGGGAACAAAGACGTGTTTCTTTTATTATAGAAAAATAAAGTATATAAAAAGAACAATTTCACCTATGTCATCCTTTCACAGGCTCCAAGCGGAACCGTCTCCCGGATTCGTCCAGTCTCAAGCCTTTAACAAACTCCTTCCAGGACTTACTCCATGATCTCTCAAGTAGTATGAAATCATCAACACACACAAGGAAACAAGGGTTTTCTTTAGAATGGGGGAAGTGCAGAAGGCACAAGGATCTTCAGACTTGGTCAGGGAAATCTCAACATAGCAATCTTTCTCTCTCTTCTCTCATCCCTTTGGCCTTCCCATAGAAGCCTTTTTATACTTCTCCCAAAGTAGTTTTTTAGTTGGGAATTCATTGGGAACAGTTGGGCCATGGGCACTAATAGGTGATCAACAGGTAAAACCCGTGATCTCCACCCGAAATTAACGAGATTTTTTTTTTAAATGTTTTTATACATATACGCAGGTTGGGTATACACAGACTCACGTATACATGTATTTAGCTCAGGGAAATCTCACGTATAGGGAAAAAACACTCCTTTTTTAAATTTGGGACCAGGACTAGAAGGAGGGGTTTCCCTACGCCATGAGTGCAGCTTCACAAACCTCAAGAGTGAGATTTGGAGCCAAAACAGAAGCGATCATCCACACAGACCACCGACCCCTACAGTTCATAAAGATGCAAGGGAAGTTGCAGAATTATCGCCATCAAAAGTGGTCCACATACTTGCAATAGTTCCATTTGAATATCAAGTATAAGAAGGGCAGCACCAATAATGTTGCAGATTGCTCAGCCGACCATCGATCATGGTGTTAACCACTGTGCTCAACTATTGTGGGAACAAGACTTTTGATTGGCCACTTCTCTAAAAAAGCGACCCAAAATTTGGCCACACATACTAGACACTCTTGGAGGGTCAGCACGTTCCAAATTTTCACCTCTAGGATGCCTTGTTACGCCACTTAGGTCACATGTGTGTTCCTTCAAGCGAGCGTGCCAAGATGATTTGGGAAGCGCACTATAGTCGGGTTGCTAGGCATTTTGGGGTCGAGAAAATGGTGGCAGTACTATAGAAGTATTTCTATTTGCCAAATCTTCGACAGGATGTCGAGAAGTACATCAGATCATGCACTGTCTGTGCCATTGCCAACCAACCATCAAGAAGCATGGCCTCTATACTCTACTGCCTACCCCTAGTTGACCTTGGGAATCCATCTCCATGGATTACATGTCAGACCTTCCTTGTACTAAGCATGGCAATGATTGTGTTTTCATGGTCATCGACAAATTCTCGAAGATGGCCATTATGGCGGCCTGCAAGAATAATATCGCATCAGAAGCCACTGCTAAAATCTTCTTTGAATGAGTGTGGGTACACTTTGGGATCCCAAAATCTGTCATCTCAGATCAGAACAATAGGTTCCTCAGTGCATTTTGGTCCAGTCTCTTGTCGATGCTAGACACCAAGCTCACTAAGTCCACAACTTTCCATCCCCAAACTAATGGTCAGATAGAGGTTGTCAATATGATCATCGTACACATTTTGTGCATGTACAACTCAAAGCATCCATGAACATGGGATGAGGACCTCCCCTATATCCAACACAACTATAAGCAGGATCTCCACAGCTCGACTGGCCACAAACCTTTTCAAGTGGGCTTGGGATTCCAGCCACTATGTCCCATTGATGTGGCCATGTCATTTCTAGCTACTCAAGTAGATTCGGCTCATGTCCAGTCTGAAACTAATAAGGTAAAAAACTTCGTTAAGCACATCCAACATATCCATCCGTAGGTCAATGACATTCTGGAGAAATCAAATGCCAAGTACAAGTAGCAAAATGATCAACATCATGTGCCACACAAGTTTCAGGTGGGTGACAAAGTCTGGTTGCATTTGCAAAAGGAATGCCTTACCGGAGCCTATCGAAAACTTAGAGCCCTCTAATATGGTCTTTACACCATTACCAAGGTTGTGGGAGACAATTCATTTGAGCTTACCATTCCCCCATTCCTTGGCCTACACCCAATGTTCAATGTGGACCGCCTTTGACCATACTTCCCACTATTACTAGACACATCAGACGTTGCAGAACAACTCACACCTACATAATTAAATCCAGATTGCATGGAACAAGCCACAACTGATTGAATCATGGACATGCAGATCAAGCATACTCGCCAGCAGAAGATCCAACTATATCGATTTGTCAAAGCAAGCCAACTCCTCCACTAGGGAAAGTCGCTCACTAGGGACGAAGTTTAGTAGAAGTTTCCCCATCTCATGGAGGAACTCAACAAATGGGGACCATTGCTTCATAAGCGGGGAGAAATGATCTAGGTGCATATTGGTGGCCACCTGCCAATTCCACTTGGACGCCCACCATTGTTTCTTTTAGTTTTTTCAGGTCCTTAATCGTACACAGTTTACTATTTTTAGCAGTTTTTCGGGTCCTAAACTTCTGGAGTTGTTTTGAGGCCCTAAACGAAAATTTTTAGCAATATTTTACCAACAGTTTTTGTCAAAAATCATGTTTTCCATTATATTCATCGGAGATATCTTTCCAACGGGGTATCATGTACGTCAAATAGAGATAATATGACCAAGTCGCGACCCCAAGAAGTTGGGTGTCCAACTAACCCCAACGGGGCCCATAAAATTTTGGTGTTACATCTCCATGGTTAGGGTTTAGATTGTTTAGGGTTTCCTCTTATTGTTCAATAATAAAAAGGCCCTTGAGCCTCATTTTAATGTAGCTCAGAGGTATGTAGTTGCCACATCTCTTCTCAGAGTTAAGCTACCATCGCTTGAGCTAGTCTTATTTCCATTCTATTTGTAAGCATATTTAAACATTTGATATTAATGAAATGAAGTGTTATATCTACTGCATATTTGTATTTATGGTTATATCTGTAATTGGTTGCTTTCCTGTTTAAATTTGGATCACGAAGTCATAATTCTTTCACTTTCTTGATGTATTGGATGCCTTGAATGCAACTTCCTTATGAGTTGAATTTCCTAACCTCATCCCATATGCTGTGAGAATTCCATGAAGTTCATCCATTGATAGAGAGCCAAAATATTTTAGTTCATTTATGGCAGAAACGTTGGTATCAAAACCATCTAGAAGAGATCTCAATACTTTTTGGACAATCATCTTTTCTTTGAAATCTTCACCTAGACCTTTGAGATAGTTAACTACCTCATCTACTCAAAGAAAATAAACAGCAATATCCTCTTCAACATTTATCTTGAGACTTTCAGATTGCCTTCTATAGGTTTGAAGGTTTTCCTCTTTTATCTCTTAATATCCTTCATAAATATGGATGAGCTACATCTCTTTAGCCATTTTAATGTCCATAAGTTTGGTGAATTTTGAATTTGACATAACACTTGCTATAGAATTCAAGGCCTTTTCAATTGCCACATATTCTTTCTTCTTGTACGGATATGTTGGAAGAGGAGATGGGATCTTGTATCTGTTTATGACATATTTCCAAACTTTGACTCTAAGATAAATTAAGCAGTACTCCATTCTGACCTTCCAAAAGACAAAAATTGTTCAATCAAATTGAGGGACCTTAACATCTTTACTGGCCATTGTGATTCTAAAATATATCTTCCAGTTGTTAGGTTGATCTTGAAGAAGATGCCTCTAATACGAATTGTTGGGAATACTGAGAGGATGGTGAATAAGTATTTATTTTTACATTATGTCAGTTAATACTTTTATCACAAATTAAACCATAACAAAAGAAAAATGTAATATATTTATATATATATATTGATGAAGATAGCGAGGACTCAAATATTTTTTTACAAAAGCTCAGGCTCCAACTTGTACAATACAATCTCTAACTACTTCAACATTCCAACCTTGATCAAATCCAAGCACCAACTTGCTCAAAATGCGGACTCCAATCCTCTTAACAAACCCAAGCCCCAACTTGGTCAAAATGGGGACTCCAATCCTCCAAGGCTCCAACACTTCCAAGCAGACTTCGAAAACTTCTACAAGATTTCTCCAAAATAATTTTCCAAAATACTTCAAAAGAGGTCTACAAAACATTCTCCAAGTATGCTTCAATTCTAGTACAACAAGGTTTCCAAAGGCTGCTCCAACAAAGGCTTTAAGTCTGCTAAAAATATGTCTTCAAGTTTGCAGAGGATTTCTTCAAGAAGGTTGCTCTAAAAATCTGCTACAACATGTATTCAAGTGTTGGTCTTCGAGAAAGTTGCTCTACAAATGCTCCAAAAATGATTTCCCTAAAACAAACTTAGGTCTACTACAGGTGCTCCAAAAATTTGTGTTATGCGTGCTCCAAATAAGACCTTCTCAATCTCCAAGTTGATATAAAATAGTGAAACAAAAACCACAAGTTAGAACTGATGCTTTTAGGCCAAATTTCAAAGATCCGAATTCTAATTTTTCTTAGGGATATATTGTTCTTTGCTTTGATAGTTACATTTCTTCATAAACACATTACTTTCACCCCATAACATCATAACACTATTCAGATTTACATCATTATTCAAGAGCATATGCAACTATATAGAAAGAACAATATCATCATCATCAAAGTAGCAGAACATAAATCAGCAATAAAAGAAAAGCATTCACACATAGAGACACCAGGATTGGTCGGAGACTAGGGAAAAACCCACTATGGGGAAAACCCTTTCAAATTATTCTTCTTATTAGATCGTCATCAAGTGATTCAGCAAAAGAGAGTACAATGATACATATCTTCATATAATGCAAATATCCATAAAAAGCAACTATAACATTCATGAAATGAACCCAACAATGCTTATACTCAAAATATTGATTCTGAAATCATAATGAATTGTCACTGTCTACGGTCAACTATCGAACACTGTGGTCACTGAGTGAAATATTTAGATAACTGAAATTCCACCATTTAGGTCCCGGTCACATGGAGGAGGAGTTATTCCTGTGACTAGGAAGCTTCTAATTGCTCTTTGGAGCCTATGAGTGAGCGACTGTAGTGTGCAAATGAAATTATGAAACCCTAACTCCCATTCGCATGGATGACGAGTTGTACGTGTGACTAGGAGGCTCCATTCACACATATGAGCTTCTGTGTGAATGAATTTGGTCGACTTCATCCTTTGTTGTGCCAGCGGCTAAGGCCCAAAACCCTAAAACTAAGATGCGAGCTTCAGACCCTGCAATTTCACCTCAAAGTGAACCCATTCCTCTGCAGACCTGCCTCTGACCTTTGTAAGCAAAAACCAAGAAAGAGAATAAAATAATGTCTCATGATGATGTCAAAATGAGGTAGAGGTCACTTGTATTTATAGTCTTCGAAGGGTGTCCACTTTACGTTACGGTCGACCTTATCAAATATGCACATGCGGTCTTTGCTTCATAAGTATAATTTCCCTTATCCAATTTGAGTGATATGTAGGTCAATTTTGGTCCTCTCAAAAATAGGAATTAAATGAAATCATTATCTCCATCAAGTGAGTTGTCCAAGGTGGAATTTGACAACAATTGAATATTTTGCGAAACCTTCTTCTCCAAGCTTCTTTCTCAAAGATTGATGAGCTTGCTTCATAAAATGCTCTCTGCAATCATAACACTTTAACAAACCAATATGTTAATTATTACACAAATCAATATGGTATAATCAAATCAACTAAGTCAGGTTATCAAAGCTTAGATGCTAGATCATAACTAATATCAAAATTGTCAATATCACACTAATATATTATTTAGACGAGGTGACAAGTAGATCTCTCATCAAGTCATGAATTCATTTATTATCATGCCAATAATTTGATATTTAATTATCAAACCAAGATTCATTAATTCATCCTCATATTCATAATATAACTCACTTTAGCATTGTTACCTAGGAAAATCATCAATCGTCAAATGAAATCATTAGTCATCAAGTCAAATCCCAAATTTTCTATCATAGTGAGATCTATAATCCAGAACATATATCAATCATAAATTCAAATTTCTAAGTCATTATCATGTCAGAACTTCAAGCACTTCTAATCTATATCAATCAACGAAATCTAGGCAAACTCTTGCAGCATAAACTTCAATTGTTAAATCATAATGACATATCTATATGCATATCCCTGTAACCTACAAACACAAGTTCAATCTACATATTCATATTATAGTAAACATTCAAACTTCCTTGCTCATAGAACTTTCTGTTGTCTGCTTCAAGTTTCTAGGACTGATATCCTTCAGGTGAACATTTGATTTCATGCACAAAAATTCATTTTTATTGTCCTATAGGCATAGTGGCACCCATAATCCTTCCTCTATGTGGTTGGGAGACTAAAATTGCACCCGTGACCTTACATTCGTGTGGCTAAGAGGATACAGTCGCACCTATAATCTTTCTTCTATGCAACTAAGGCTTGGAGTAATGGAAAACTCTCTCTTCTCAAACGATAACTTTTCTGCAGATCAACAATATCCGATATTTGTCCATTCATATCCACACACACATAGACACATATATATCTATGTGTGTGTATGAATCTATGTATGTATGTATGTGTATATGTATGTATGTATGTATGTATGTATGTATGTATGTATTTTTTTCTTATTTTCTTTGGCTGTCATTCATGGACACCCTAGTTAGTGGGTGGCACTATATCCATGGAAACATCTGGGTTGATCGATCTCGAAGGGAATCTATCCCCGCATCCCATTAGCTAGGCATGACCCCAAGGGCTTCGGGGAGAATGGACCCTGTGACCTCCCGATGGTGAGGCATTGATTTTGACCAACTAAGCTAACCCTTGGGGCTTGTATGTATGTATATATGTATGTGTGTGTGTGTGTGTGTGTGTGTGTGTGTGGTGTGTGTGTGTGTGTGTGTGTGTGTGTGTATCTAATTCCAATGGTAATAGGAGTAAGGATCTTATGGAGATATTCTCCCTCTGAATGGGAATCCACTTCAGTCATCTTTATTCAAGTCATCAATATGTCTATAATATTGCCTTGCATCAGCAGATCTGTTAGATCATAAAGTCAAGATATTTCACATATTCATCATGGTCATATCATGTTAGCATCAACTACTTCATTATTACATCATGACATCAATCTAAGGGTTAGTGTTAAATAGCTAATATGAGTATACTTAAAGAATCATGATCACTACATTACTTCTTTGTCACATAACTCAATCAAGTCAAGGAATTTAATCCCATGATTACTAAATATATCAAAACATAACCATGGTCAACAAATGATCATGAATATCAATCTCATTGTTATACTTCTATCATCATGGCTACCATGCTTTTCACAAACCATATCAATAGTGTAAAACGACCATATACTAGAATCAAGGTGCTACCCTTCTTTATTTTATCAAGATATTCAAAATGATAGATATTAGCCAAACATCAAGTATACCAATATATCAAAGATCAATATTAAGTAGCTTCATAGAATCAATAAGTTCAAGATACTTGTTCAATACCAAGTGAACCATTTCATTATAAGAACCATAAATCCAAATCACATTCATATGCATGAACCATTTCTGAAGAAGACATTCTCATCATACCTTAGGTCTAACCTTGTCATCACTATTGCAGCTGAAACATAACACCATACATACCTCGTAGTGTTTAGATACCTGTACACCTTTTTAGCAAGTAGCAATTTGTCACCTTTTCATTAGGTGCCTCTTGCCTTTTCCAACACTAGTTCTTTTCTTCCTGCATTAGCTATCATCCTCAAAAAATATTTACTCATAAAAACTGATCAGTAGGTTAGAGGCATCCAAATACTCAAAATATACATGCAAGAAGTATAGGTAACAATAATCATATCTATAAGTATAAACAAAAGTAAAGACATAAAGGGGCATCATAAATCAAAAAGTACTTATCTTCAATGGGAGGTGATCATCTCCCTCTTAAACAAACCTTCAAGTGTTGGGTGTGGAGCCTGATTATCTTCTATATTCAAAGGTATCGCCGCATTGGACCCCAGTTCAAAATGGGGTGGCAACGCCACCCGTAAAATATTCGCTATAGGGGGGTCCAAGGGGGGGGGGGGGGGGGGGTTGCAACTTTTGGGAGCCCTCCCTGGCGGGGGGATCGGGGGCGGCGCCACCGAAGCTAAGAATAGATGTAAAATTGCCTTATAAAATGTTGTAATTTCGTATTCAATCTAGGTCATTCATTAGGCAGAGATTTGATGGTAGAAGTTATGTTTAATTTAGGGTTTTTTGCCCTAGAAGGCAACCCCTTGCTATATATGAGGGAGTTGTATTACGTCTATGTATATCTGTATTTTGAGTGAGGAAGAGAGAGGAGATTGACAACAAAGAGGGAATTACAACGGATTTGATGTAGGTTGTATCTCTTCAGTTTGGTGGATAATATAAAAAGAAGGACTGGCTGTTTCTCCATGGACGTAGCCCAAACTTGGTGAACCACGTATATCTGTGTCTCTCTTGTTTTATGCATTTTCTATGTTTATATTTCTGTAATATTTTATGTGTTTCATTTCTCTATAATATATAATTATCTAACAACTGGTATCAGAGCCGAAGGTATATTTGGCTGATAAACTCGCAGGAGAGAAGGGTTCCCAGTTCAAGTGGGAGGAATGGTGGAAGATGGTAGGTTTAGGGTCGAAAAATTCAACGGCCAAAACTACCAGCTGTGGAAGATGCAGATGGAAGATTATTTGTACTAGAGAGATATGTATGAACCATTGAGCGGAAACAAAAAGAAGCCAACAAGTATGATAGACACAGAATGGGATATTCTCAACAGAAAAGCACTTGGAACAATATGGTTGTGCCTATTGGTGTCAATAGCGTTTAATATTTCAAAGGAAACAACAATAGAGGGTTTAATGTCGACATTGGCCAAACTATATGAAAAACCCTCAACCTCAAATAAGGTATTTCTTATGAAGCGTTTATTTAATATGAAGATGTCAGAACGTGGATCTATTGTTGATCATTTAAATGAGTTTAATACAGTTACCAGTTAGTAAAGTTCTGTAGGGGTAACTTTTGATGATGAAGTTAGGGCTCTGTTATTTCTGTGCTCATTGCCAGAAAGTTGGAATGGTTTAGTTTTGGCCATTAGTAACTCTATCTCTAGATCTAGTACTTTAAAGTTTGATGATGTTTTCGGTGCAATCCTTAGTGAGGAAATGTGATGGAAAAGCTCTGGTGAGACATTAGGTAATGCTTTGACTGAAGAGACTAGGGGAAGAAAGATGGAAAGAGGAAAGAGCCCTGGATATCACAATAAGTCAAGAAAAGGCAGATCTAAGTCTAGATTAGGGATAGTGTGTTGAAAATGCAAGAAGAAAGGACACCTGAAGAAAGACTGCAAGTCTCGAAAGGGAAAAGAAGGAGACGTGCAACAATAAATAATCATGAAGCGAATGTAACAGGTGGTGTGTTGCAAGATGCTTCAATTCTTTCATTAGAAAATATTATTGATGCCTGGGTGGTAGATTCAGGGAACTCATTCCATGCCACACTTGATAGGAAACATTTTTATGATTATGTTCAAGAAGATTTTGGACAGGTTCGATTGGGTGATGATAAACCCCGTAAAATCATTGGAATGGGTACATTTTTCATAAAATAGAAAAGTGGAAATCAATGACTATTGAAGGAGGTAGGGCATGTTCCATATCAAAAGAAAAATTAGATTTCAATAGGGCAGTTGGGAGGTGAAGGTTCTGTAACTACTTTCACAGATAAAACCTGGAAGGTCACTAAAGGATCCCTGGTAATAGCGAAAGAGGAAAGGTTGGTACATTGTATTTATGCAATGGTATTTCTAATTTTGTTAATGCTTTAACCTCTACAAGAGAAGATACAACATTGTGGCATCATAGGCTTGGGCACATGAGTGAGAAGCAGATGCAGATTCTTCACTCAAGAAATTTGTTGCCAGGTTTGAAGCATGTTGATTTAAAATTCTGTGAGAATTGTGTTTATGGAAAACAGAAGAGAGTCAGATTCCTTAGAGTTGGGAAAGAAAAG
The DNA here is from genome assembly GCA_000404065.3 of Pinus taeda. Lineage (NCBI taxonomy): Eukaryota > Viridiplantae > Streptophyta > Pinopsida > Pinales > Pinaceae > Pinus > Pinus taeda. The sequence goes on along the minus strand of APFE030419946.1, from coordinate 17,041 downwards.
AAGAGCACAAAATTAGAACTTGTGCATACAGATGTATGGGGACCTACTCACGTATCATCTCTTGGTGGCTCTCATTATTATTTTACTCTTATTGATGATGCAACCAGAAAAACATTGATTTATTGGATTCAAAATAAATATGATGTATTTGATACTTTCAAGAAAATGGGAAGCTTTGGTTGAAAATGAGACAGGAAAAAGGTTGAAGTGTCTCAAATTAGACAATGGAGGTGAATATTGCATCAAAGAGTTTGACAGGTACTGTTCAAAGAATGGAATTTGTAGAGAGAAGACAGTTCCAGGAACACCATAAGAAAATCATGTGTCAGAAAGGATGAATAGGACAATCATGGAGCATGCAAGGTGCATGAGATTACATGCAGGATTGCCTTTACAATTTTGGGCAGATGCTATAGATATTGTTTTTTATCTAATAAACAGAGGGCCTTCAATTTCCTTGGATGGTGGCGTTCCAGAGGAGGCATGGACAGGTAAAAAGGTAAACTACTATTTTTTAAAGACTTTTGGTTGTGAAGCCTTTTTCCACATTAATAAAGAAAATAGAACAAATCTTGAGGCAAAATCAAAGAAATGTACCTTTATTGGATATGGGGTTAATGATTTTGGTTATCGCTTTTATGATTATGAAAAACACAACATAATTAGGATCAGAGATGTCATATTCAATAAAAAGGTTTGGTATAAGGATCAACTGCAGGAAAAGAAACAAGAAAAAGAAAATAGAGAATACACAGTGCTTGACAAGATCACAGAAAAAGTGATGGTGCCTGAAAATCATAATGATCAATAGTCAAAACAACAACCACAACAACAAAAAGCACCTCAAACACCTAAAAGTGGTGTTAGAAGATCTACCAGGATAAGTAGACCCGCTGAACGATACTCTCCTTCATTATATTATGTATTGTTGACCGATTTTGGTGAACCAGAATGTTATGAATAAGCAGTGCAGGTAGAAACCAGGAAGAAATGGGAGCAAGCCATGAATGAAGAGATGGACTCCTTAGCACATAACCAGACTTGGGACTTAGTCAGGTTGCCTGCAGGTAAAACAACATTGCAGAATAAATGGGTTTACAAGTTGAAGGAAGAAGATGGAGGTAGAAAAAGGTATAAAGAAAGACTTGTGGTGAAAGGGTTTATACAGAAAAAGGGTATAGACTTTGATGAGATATTTTCTCCTATCGTTGAAATGACTTCAATCAAAACTATTTTAAGTCTAGTAACAGCTGAAGATTTGCATCTTGAGTAGTTAGATGTAAATATAGCCTTTCTCCATGGGGATTTGGAGGAAGAGATATATATGCAACAACCACAAGGATAAGAGGTAAAAGGGAAGGAGAAACTAGTGTGTAGGTTGAAGAAGAGCTTGTATGGCTTAAAATAGCCTCCAAGGCAATGGTATCTAAAATTTGATAGGTTTATGTCTGAACAAGGTTATACTAGATGTCACTCTGATCATTGTGTTTATCTCAAAAGGAAAAATGATGGTAGCTATATTATATTGTTTTTGTATTTAGATGACATGCTTGTTGCAGGTCCTAACATGCAGGAAATAAATGCGCTCAAAATAAAATTGGCAAACTCATTTGCAATGAAGGATTTGGGTGCTGCAAAACAAATCCTTAGTATGAGAATAACTAGAAACAGGAAGAATCGCAAATTAACATTGTCTCAAAGTGAGTACATAGAAAAGGTGTTGAAAAGGTTTAATATGCAGAATGCAAAACCAATTAGCATACCTTTGGCTAGCCATTTCAAATTAAGTAAGGAGGAGTGTTCCAAGACTCAAAAAGAAATGGCTCATATGTCGAAAGTTCCATATGCATCAACAGTTGGAAGCTTAATGTATGCAATGGTCTGCACAAGGCTTGATATTACACATGTAGTGGGAGTTATAAGCAGGTGCATGAACAATCCAGGAAAAGAATATTGGATGACAGTGAAGTGGATTCTTAGGTATTTGAGAGGTACCACAAATTAAGCATTAAGTTTTGGTGGTTCAAACATTGCTCTACAGGGATCTGTTGATGTAGATATGGCGGATGATAGAGATAATAGGAGAAGCACAACAAGATATGTGTTTATTGTAGGTGGAACAACTGTTAGTTGGGTCTCAAAACTACAAAGTGTTGTTGCACTCTCAACAACAGAAGTAGAGTATGTTGCTGCTACAACGGCTAGTAAAGAAATGATTTGGTTACAAAGCTTTCTAGATGAATTAGGTAAGAAGCAGGAGTTGGGCAGGTTATACAATGACAACCAAAGTGCCATACATCTTGCAAAGAACTCTGCAATTCATTCCAAGACTAAGCATATACAGCTCAAGTACCATTTCACACAGTGAACATTGGAAGATGGACAATTGAAGCTGGAAAAGATGCACACTAGCCAGAATCCTGCTGATATGTTAACAAAAGTTGTAACCAGGGAGAAACTGAGATTCTGCTCAATTTCAATTCGTCTTCAAGTATGATGAAGAAGATGAGAAATAGCTAGGTCCAAAGTGGAGTCATTGTCCAACAAATGAAGTAGTGATGGAGTTGCTATAATCAGTATCTGAGTGGCAGATTGTTGGATGTGGAGCTTGATTATCTTTTGTATTCAAAGGTATCGTCGCATTGGACCCCAGTTCGAAATGGGGTGGCAACGCCGCCCGTAAAATATTTTCTGTAGGGGGGGTCTAGGAGGGGTGGCTGGGATCTTCAGGAGCCCCCCACTAGTGGGGGATCGGGGGCAGTGCCCCTGAAGCTAAAATTATATGTAAAATTGCCTTGTAAAATGTTGTAAATTCATAGTCAATCTGGGTCATTCATTAGGCAGAGATTTGACGATAGAAGTTATGTTTAATTTAGGGTTTTTTGCCCTAGAAGGAAACCCCTCGCTATATATGAGGGAATTTTATTGCGTCTATGTATATCTGTATTCTGAGTGAGGAAGAGAGAGGACATTGAGAGAGAAGAGGGAATTACAACGGATCTGCTATAGGTTGTATCTCTTCATTTTGCTAGATAATATAAAAAGAAGGACTGGATGTTTCTCCGTGGACGCAACCCAAACTCGGTGAACCACGTATATTTGTGTCTCTCTTGCTTTATGTGTTTTCTATGTTTATATTTCTACAATATTTTATGTATTCCATTGCTCTGTAATATATAATTCTCTAACATCAAGAGCAATCACTTTCCATTGTCTTTAATGTTGCCTTCACTATTTCAATCAACTTTATCAATAACTAGACCTAATAGACACTATCTCATCTAGGGCTTAATCAAGTTTGACACAAGTGGTTGAACATATTCACTTACATAAGTGCTTGAAAATCTTCATTTTGACCATGCTATGGTTTCTAGATTTCATATCTCAAATATTTTCCATGAATCAGGGTTTCTCTCAAACCCTAACCTCATAATATCCATCAAACCCTAATACACAAATTGCCTAGGGTTTTCTTCAAATCCTAGAATTATTTTAGGTCTCCACCATCCTCTTCTTGCATCAATGAATGGTGTCATCATAGGGGTCATCTCCATGACTTTTATTCAGCCCAACTCTAATACCATGTTAATTTTTCTTAGGACTATATTGTTCTTTTCTTTGATAATTGCATTTCTTCATTAACACGTTACATTCACCCCATAACATCATAACATTGTTTAGATGTACATCATTATTTAGCAGCATATGCAACTATATAAAAAGAACAATATCATCATCATCAATGTAGTAGAACATAAAGGAACAATATAAGAAAAGAATTCACATATAGAGAGAGACCAGGATTGGTCGGAGACAAGGGAAAAACCCACTATGGGGAAAACCCTTTCGAATTCGTCTTCTTTTTAAATCATCATCAAATGATTCAGCAAAATCGAGCACAATGATCCATATCTTCATCTATGCAACTATCCATTAAAAACAACTACAACAATCATGAATTGAACCCAACAATGCTTATACTTAAAATCCTCATTCTGAAGCTTGTAATGGATTGTCATTGTCTGTGGTCAACTTCCGAACATTGCGGTCATTGAGTGAAATCTTCAAATGGCTAAAATTGTATCCTTTAGGTCTCGATCAAATGGATGAGGAGTCATGCATGTGAATGGGAAGCTTCCATTCGCTCTTTGGAGCCTACAGGTGAGCGATCAAAGTCTACAACTAAAATTCCAAAACCCTAACTCCCAATCGCATGGATGGATAGTTGTATGTGTGATTGGAAGGCTCCAATTACACAGATGAGCTTCTATGCAAGCGAATGTGGTTGAATTCATCATGTGTTGTGTCAACAACTCAGGCTGTAAACCCTAAAATTGAGATATGAGCTTCGAACCCTGCAATTTCACCTCAGAATGAACCCATTCCTCTTTGGACCTGCCTCAAACCTGTGAGCCAAAACCAAGAAAGAGAATATAATAATGGCTCATGATGATGTCCAAATGAGGTAGAGGTCACTTGCATTTATAGGCTTCCAAGGGTGTCCACTTTGCTTTAGGGATAACCTTATCAAATATGCACATGTGGGATTCTCTTCATAAGTACATTTTCCCTTATCTGATTTGAGTGATTTTTAGGTCAATTTTTCTCCTCTCAAAAAGAGGGATTCAATGTAATCATTATCTCCAGCAAGTGAGTTGTCCAAAGTGGAATTTTACAGCAACTGCATATTTTAACACTCAAATGTCACAAACATGCCCTAGTCTACGACTCCGAATCTTATACACAAGCTGAGGTATAGAAGTCTGAGTTTTTTGTTCCATAGGTCCAAGTTTTGTACTTTAAAAGGGATGAATTTTTTACTCCTAAAGGCCAAAGGTTTTGCTCCAAGAAGTCGAAAGTTTTTGTCCTAGTGAAGGCTAAAATGTTTGCTTAGAAGGGTCGAGACATATGCTCTAAAAGTGATGAGAAGTTTGCACAAGAAGGAAAAAGACAATGGTTCAAAGTCTTCTCCATAAGAGGTATGTAACAACCCTTGGTCATTTTTCTATGTAAATAAAATATAAGACCAAGGTCATGGGACACGTATTCCAAAATGAATGTTGGGAAAAACATAGTGATGGGTATCACATGTGATTAATTAATGGCTATGGAAATTGACAAAGGCATTATCAATGGAAAAGAGGAAATAATAGAGATTTTATTTATGAAAATAAGGGAAAATGAAAGAAAAGGGAGGTGAAAGGTCACAAATTTACATGAGAGCGAAATTGAAGGAAAAATAAAATAAAAAATGAAGAAAATAGAGGCCTCAATAATAAAAAGGTTTTTGAGGATTAGTTCACAACCTTTTGTCAATTTTAGTTTGGGGCTCTCTTCTATTCTCTCACTCTCTCATACTCTTGCACGCCTAGAGTATTCTTGGAGAATTCTTGGAGCACTTTGACATACATTGGATTTGTAAAAGCAAGTTAAAGGAAAGAAGGAAAGCATAAGGGAATGGTTGGATCAACGACTATAGCTAGATTTGCTTTGCAGGTAGTAGGTTGCATGTATGATTTCCTTGCTAGTTTATGGATGCATGGCATATGCATGTTATTTTATGGTTATGTGTTAACATTGGCATGGATATTTTCTTGGATTAACAGTGGGTTTAGCCTTGCCTTTCCATTTCGTGGATAGTCAGGGTATTGTGGTTCTTTTCCACTTGATTGTTTTCTGATTGATGCTCATAACACCTTTTGATTGTATGTTGGAACAAACTCTCTAGAAGCCCTAAATCAAGTTGGGTTGAGTTACTACTCATGGAGCCTAGGTTGGGAAAAATGCTCTAGAACCCTTGGTGGGTTGAGTTACTAATCCCTAGAGTCAGGTTGTACAAATTCTCTGGAGCCCCAGAAGGTTGTGGGTTGAGTTACTAGTTCCTAGAGCCTTGGACAACTTGGGTAGATACCGTTCTAGTTGGTATTAGTAATGTCTAACCATGGGGGTGAAATCACTATGTTTTAGGGTTGAGGTGGTTTGGCCTCCGGAAGCCTCGGTTTGGTTTTGTTTTGGTTTATTCCATGAGATCCCACATTCATGACCAGAATATTGCACGAGCGTGATTGGCTGAAAGAGAGATTTGGTTCAACCCAATCTATGGTCAGGTGGTATGTGGATGTCCTTGATTTGGTTGGTATTTTCATTTGTTAATATGAGGAATTTCCTTATTGTGATGCATAAGCATTTGTAGTGATTATGTTGGTGATATTGTGGCTAAGTTTCCATGGTCTTTATGTTGATTATTTTTTGTTTATATGCTGGTTATATGATGTGTATTATCTATGGTTCTTGGAATGAATTTGTTTAGTTATTGATTGGTTGATGAATATATGAACTAATAGCATTGTTGCTGCTATGTTGAGAGGGCATAGGGTCTTCTAGATGATTCTCTAGTGAGCTTATTGAATTAGTAAACATATATGTATTTATAACCTACAAGTATTATGCGCACAAAGAGATTGTATAAATGAGTAATTTGGACCTCCAACTTCTTGGGGTTGTTACTTTGGCATACATTCTCTGTTTGCCTATCATAATACCTTGTTTCAAAGATCTCCATGAGGAGGCGAAGCAAGGTGTATGTAAACCAAATTTTGGCCTTTTTTTGTGTTTCCATTTTCCTTGAAATGTCGTTTATGTCCTCGAAACGACCTCAAAAGTTTAGAACCCAAAAGACTGCAAAAAATAGCAAGTTGTGCTAAACTCGAGGAAATGGAACCGAAAAGAAATAATGTTGGGCCAACTTAGGATGATAATAGTGTGATCATGTTTCAATGGGTGTTTGCAGTCAGTTCTGCACATGTGGACCCCATTTTCCATAAGTGCATCTTGGAAATCAGGTCTCACATAGTAACTCTCATCTCATGTTTACCTTGGTGACCTCGTGAATTAGGGTAAATGCAGGCGGAGGAATTACAAGGCAACAAAGGAGGTCGTATTCCAACACAAGATGGCTCCAAAAAGTAAACAAAAATCAACCAATAAACGCTAATCCAAAATGGAGATAATAATAATAAATTCTTGCTTTGTCTTACTTCTAAGTTCATGAGTTATGAACTTTGTCTTTCTACCTCATGTCTTAGCTTCTTGTTTTCTCTTCCTTGGCCGAGATGAATGAGAAAATGGAGTCGTCGTTGTGTCTATTTACACTAATTCGGCCATATATTGAACTGATAAAAAACTTAATATACTTTTTTAATCTATGACATCCTTATCTTTATCAAATCAATGAGAAAATGGAGTCGTCGTTGTGTCTATTTACACTAATTCGGCCATATATTGAACTGATAAAAAACTTAATATACTTTTTTAATCTATGACATCCTTATCTTTATCAAATCATCCTTTGACATCAGTAACACAATTTATTCTTCCAACAATTATGCCAACAAATAAAAAAACTTTATTTTTGTTTCTGAAAAAACCTGTGTGAAGAGTTATTGAAACCAACAAAGTTTCATACTAACTTAGTGAGTCCATCATCAAAAACAACAAAAAGTCACATTCGATCCGTACCAACAAACACGTTGAACAAGCACGTTGAAAGCTCCCTTCTTACCCTAAACCGAATTTTAACTTTGAAAATTTTACTATTAAAATAATTGAAATTAAAAAATAAATTAGTTAATTACAATTAAACATAATCCATTTATTAATTAAATTACATATATTAAAGATAAATGTAAATAAATAATAACAAATTATAATGTTAAAATGAAAATGATTCTGTCTCGTATATCTTTTTAAGGTTCAATTAATGTTAAATGGTTTCCTAGAGTTTACGTAATGAATCATTTATAATTGGTCACATCTTTGCCTTCGGTGTCGTCTACCATAGGCGACAATTGTGCCTGGGATATACTTCATGTGTTGGAATTTTGCAAGTTTTGGATTGTAAAATCTTAATTATTATTTTAAAATTATAAATATAGTACAAATGAATTATTTAATAATTTCGTATTTTTAAATTTTATTTTTTAAAATTTGTTATCAAATTTAATTAAAAATTTGAGAAAAAATCAATAATTTTAAGTGAAATTATAAGTTGTACTCGGTGCAAATTTCATAACTTAATAACTATAACTTTTTTTTCCTATCAAAATTTGGTGTTTGAATCGCGCACCAAGTTGACTTTGCGTGATGTTTTAAAACTTCTTACAAAATTAACTAAAATTCTAATGGAAAAATCAATAATTTTTAAGGAAAATCAGGAGTGAGACTAGTTGTAAATCTATTCCAAATACCAAAACTCAAGAGACTTACTTGTAAATCTATTTCAAACATCAAAATCCATTCCATATACCAAAACTCAAAAGGCCTACTTGTATATCGATTCCAAACACAATAACTCCAAAGGCTTACTTGTAAATGGATTCCAAACACTAAAACTCTTGAGGCCTACTTGTAAATCGATTCCAAACACCAAAACACTCTAGAGACCTACTTGTAAATCTATTCCAAACATCAAAACTCCAAAGGTCTACTTGTCAATCGATTCCAAATACCAAAACACTCACTTACTTATAAATCAATTCCAAACACCAAAACTCCAAAGGCTGGAGTTAGTGATAAGACTTGCTTTCTGATTGCTTGTATCCTCTTATACTACGTGCCTATGAGTGACTGCTCTTGAAATTTGAACAGGTAACACTACTGGCAAGCGATTCTAAACACCAAAATTCTAAAACCCAAAAAGTAGAATTAATGATAATACTGGCTTTAGTCTCAGGTTCTCACAATACCTCGCATCATGTGTCATTCTCGCATATATTATCCATACACATTGATGGTTTTACTGTATATGGACACTCGAATAATAAAAAATAGTCGTTCGTGCAACGGCACTTGCATTTGGTGGCATGCTAATTATTTCAATCTCGCGTTGTATCCAATACATGTACCTATCTTATGAAAAAGAAAGAGATTTTTTTTGAAAAAGAAGAGGCTGCAAAGATATGGCGACAAGTCCGTAACGAAATTATGATGGACAACTACACCACTTTATAACGTGGGCCGGTTGTAAATCGGACAACGCGGTCTTCGGCGGGCCCATGACACTGTCAGGCGTTCCATAATTTTCTTCGTGTTCATACCTAGATCTAAATTCTTCGATCATGGAAAGAGAGCCCTCGTGTATAAGAAGAGGCAACTGCGGGTTTCTCTTCTTGTAACTTGTGCTGAGGCAACTGCGGGTTTCTCTTCTTGTAACTTGTGCTGATCGTTGGTGTTATCGAGAGAGAAGCAACAGAAATTTATTGGCCTTTGGCTATGGCGAATGTGAAGGCAATGGCGGTGTTACTGATGGCACTGTGTAGCTCATTCATGTTACAGACTGCTTATGGCGCTGGTGAATGTGGAAAGACTCCGATTAACACGGTGGCTCTCAGTCTGAGCCCCTGCATTGGAGCGGCCAACAATGCTAAGGCAAGCGTCCCTCCGGCCTGCTGTACCCAAGTCAGGAAAGTCCTTACAATGCCTGCCTGCATGTGCGCAGTCTTCCTTTCTCCCATAGCGAAGCAGGCTGGAATCAACCCTGCTGTCGCCATTGGCATTCCTAAGCGCTGCAATATTGCCAATCGCTACGCTGGCAAGAAATGCGGGAGTACGTTTCTTTATTCCATTTTCTTCTTCCTCACCCAAATTCACCCAAATTTTCAGTACGCTGATTAGGAAAGTGTGCATTGAAACGTCTAAATCTGTTTGTGTGTGGGTGCTGTGCAGAGTACATAGTTCCATGAACAGAACCAGAAAGGACAGCGACTTTGATGTCACCCTTGCTACAGCTACTATACTGCTACTAATATTAACATATGCATCAATGTACTTCTCTTATAATATTACTACATGCATCTCTGTACTTCTCTTATAGTTTTTTAATAATGGACTCCAATGAACATATTGAAGGTATTCATGGTTTTTGAGTATTCTTCTTTTAAATCGATGGTGTTCAAATATCATATGGTTGAGTATTAAAATTTCCTATAGTTATAGAACTAAAATCTAACATTTCCCATTGGCTTATACATTTGATCTTCCTTTAAAATTGCATGAATTGGAAATTGGAATTTCCCATAGTTATAGAACTAAAATATAACATTTCCCATGGACATATATTTCATCTTCGACTTAAATTGTATGATGGGGAACCAATTCATTAAGGTTTTGTGTTACGCATAGGACACGTTTGATTAATAAATAAAAAACTTGAGGACTTTTATGATATATTTCGGTATTGATTATAAATTGGTGTTTTATTGTTTTCTTAAGGCTCTCCTCAATTGTACTCTGATGTTAGCTAATGGGTAAAGAGATGAAGCCTATCGTTCGGTTTAATAAGGCTTTGCGCTTAAAACAGTGCATTTACTTGTTTTTATTGTGGGCAAACTAAGGCTCTGGGTTCAAAAGAATTTGTTTAGTTGTATTTGTGGACAACGAATCAAACGCAAGTTTCGTTTTGATCTCAACCTTTGAGGAAATCCCTTCCCATAAAAACTAATGTATGTAAGATGACCGAGATGTAAGAAAGATTACAGTAAACGCATTATGGTTTTGGCAAAAATCCGTGTAAATTTTTTAATAAAATTGAAGTTTGAGTAGAAGTATTGATGTAGTTATGTACCATGGTTATTACATTAGTATTATTAATATTAAAATAAACAAAGTATTATTTGTAATTATTACATTAGTATTATTAATATTAAATAAACAAAGTATTATTTGTAATTATTACATTAGTATTATTAATATTAAAATAAACAAAGTATTATTTGTAATTATATGAAGTGTTAAGAAAAAAGTTATTATTCAAGAATATGCATTTAGATATGGAAATATAAATGCAATTTAAATTATCATTTTGGTATAAATAAATATTGAAATTAAAGTTTGTAGTTTATATAGAAGTTGATTACTAAGATTTTGAATAATATAAACATATGTATGCAATTAATTGAATTGTTTATAGTCTTTGATGTTAATTTAATTGGTTGGACCACTTTCCTATGACATGTAGTTAATAGAGAAGCTAAAATTCAATAAACTCCCTTATGGCTAATTGCTATTTTGGCTAGTAGATGAACTCCTTTCTATCCAAATATTCCAAGAAGAGAAGATTTTTCGTTGATGTATAAAACTTTGATTGGTGTGTTAAATCATAATTCCTTATTGTGTTTTCATCTGATAAGTATATAAAAAACTATCTACTTCCTCCTAACCCATCCCACGTCACCACCACACCACCACCAGCCTTCTTGGTGGTGATTAGGAGCCTAAATAAATGATTAAGTTTAAAGAAATAATCGCATTAATGCACTTTGAAAAGACAAATACTTAAGTGGTAAACTCATGATAGCATATTAAGGAAACATCGCTTGAGTAAGGTAATCTGTATGGTATTTTATTGCTCAAGAATAAGATTACAATCTTTTTATATCATGCTTATAACATTGCATTATGTCTCTCATGATACATACATATATGTTTAAGTTGGCACTCATACTTTCATGAATTTCCACCCATTATACAAACTATCAAAAAATTACTTGAAGTAATTTTTAGCATTAAAAATTTTCTTTGATTCACTAATCTCCTCCTTGACATGAATTTACCTAATACCCTTCCCAAATCTATTCATCACCTTTTTCTAAGTTGAGAGTATCCAAAAACAAATAAAACAAATATTATATAAATATGCATGTAGAGTTTTTTGGAGTATGGACTACGTTAAGAGCTATTCCAAGTCCATCAACAACTTGTCTTACAAAATGGTATTTAATATCAATGTCCATAGTCTTACTATGATATACTAGATTAATAGCTAAATGAATAGGGCTTTGACTATCATAGAATACATTCACATTTTCCTTCATTCATCCAAACTCATTACAAAAACCCTTTAATCAAATTTCCTTCTTGCATGCATGTGAAATAATAATATATTTTGCATCAAAAGTGGAAAATACTATTGTACCTTGAAGTTGTATAGCTAACTATAGATTCTCCTACAAGAGTAATGAAGTATCGTGAACTATATCTCCCCTTGTCCAAATCGAGATCTCCTCTTGCCCAAATCATGTGCAAGATCCTAGTCAACAAAACCATAGAAAAAATACACTTATCAAAAATGACAAAATAGTCACTTGTGCCTCTACTATAGGGCAACAGCCATTTTTCTACTTCCATATTCTCTCTTTATGGATTTTCCATTTATCTACTAATAAGGCCAACTTCATGTGAAATATATTACATAGTACAAATGATTAGATACATTAAAATTCCTATTATATTAGTATATGTTATACAAGAAATATAATCATTTTCTTCTTCACTATTAGGAAATAAAATTGAAGATATCTTAAAACATGTAGCTAAAGGGATATTTTAGATTATTCATATCGAATTTTTTGAGTATTTTATCCACATACTTTGTTACAATAACATGACCTTACCATTTTTCCCATCTCTATGTTTTCTATGCCAAAGACTTTTTTTGTTGCTCCTAGATCCTTCATATCAAGTAATATCCACCTAAGCATTTAATCTCAACCATGTTTTTCTTGCAACAGACATATCATCAATATATAACACCAACACCAAGATAATTATTATACCATTCAAACTCTTAAAGTAAACACAATGGTTATACTTACTTTTAGTATAACTCTACTCCACCTCCACGAACAACTTGTCTTACAAAACGGTATTTAATATCAATATGCATAGTCCTACTAGGATATACTAGATTAGTAGCCAAAGGAATAACACTTTGACTATTTGTTCTTCCAAACTCGTCGAAAGGACCCTTTAACCAAATTTCTTTCTTGCATGCATGTGAAATCATAAGTGGATATTTTTATTGTATCTTGAATTTTTATAACCAAGTAATAGGTTCTCCTACAAGGGTAAAGAAGTATCATGAACTAGATATCCCCTTGTCCAAATCGAGATCTCCTCTTGTCCAAATCACGTGCAAGATCTGGGTTAGCAAAGCCAGAGGAAAAATACAATTATCAAACATGATGAAATAATCACTAGCACCTCTATTATGCCAAAACAACAATTTCAATACTTTCAAATTCACTTTTTATGGATTTTCCATATATCTACCAATATTACTATTCATGTGAAATATCTTGTCTAGTACATATCACTGGATACATTAAAATTCATATTGTATTAGTATATTTTATACAAGACACACAATCCTTTTCTTATTCAATATTAGGACATAAAATTGAATAAATCTTAAAATGTGAAGCTAAAGGGATATCCACAGGTTTCAAATTATTCATATTCAATTTTGTGAGTATTTTAATGGGTTAGCCAAGCCAAAGGAAAAATAAAATTATCAAAGATGATGAAATAATCACTAGCGCCTCTAATATGCCAAAACAACCATTTCACTACTTTCAAATTCACTTTTCATGGATTTTCCATGTATCTACTAATAATGCTAGATTCATGTGAAATATCTTGTCTAGTATATATTACTGGATATATTAAAATTCATATTGTATTATTATATTTTATATGAGACACACAATCCTTTTCTTATTCACTATTCGGACATAAAATTGAAGAAAATGTGAAGCTAAAGGGATATCCACAGGTTTCAAATTATTCATATTGAATTTTTTGAGTATTTTATCCACATATTTTTGTTGCAATAACATGAACTTATCATTTTTCTTATCTCTGTATATTTGCCAAACATTTGTTTTGTTGATCCTAGACCTTTCATATGAAGTAATATCCACTTGAGCATTTAATCTCAACCATATTTTTTCTTGCAACAAGCATATTGTCAACATATAACATTAACACCAATATAATGAATATACAATTCAAACTCTTAAAGTAAACACAATGGTGATACTTACTTTTAGTATAATTCTAACTCACTATGAAAGAATCAAACTTCTTGTACCATTTCTTAGGAGCTTTAGGCCATATAATGACTTCTTACACCTCCAAACAAAACCTCTTTTGTGATGTTAAACAATTTTTTTCTGGGTATTCCATGTGTATTTCGTTGTCCACATCTCGGTGTAAAAATGTTGTTTTAACATCTAAAAAATGTTCTAATTCAAGATCAAGT
>APFE030419943.1:0-17298 GCA_000404065.3 Pinus taeda | reverse complement strand
TTAGAGATCATATTGAGGATGACGAGCTTCAGCCACTTGAGGAAGTTATTAGGAAATTAAAACATTAGATGAGTAGTCAAAGCGAAAGAATGAATCTCATCAATGATGGAAAGGGAAAGATAAAGCTAAAGATAAATGGAAGTTGAAAAGAACAAGGCTTTATAATGCAGAAAAGAAAGAAAATGTTGCACCATACAAGAAGTTCAATGTAGCTAGACAAGGACATGGATCATAACAATAGAATAGAGGTGATGGTACATGATGGTTGGAGTGTTAGACGTGTGGTAAGGATCATCTTAAGAGATATTTCTCACAGAATAAGGGTGGTAGGCATTAGATCTATAGTCAAAAAGAGGCACATACTATTGGGGATATTGGGAAGATCATTCCTCATATCTATGCAGCTCTGGATAACAAGCAGGAAGAGCACCAGGCAACTGTTATCGAGATAGGCGGTTAGCCTTTTAATCAATTTGTTTACATTTTGATTGACCCTGGATCTAATTATAGTTATGTTAGTCTTGATTTGTTGGATAAGTGTGGTTTGAATAAAGAAGTGCATGTAGAATATTGGTTAGTGTATTTGGATACAGGTAGAAAGAAGAGAGTATATCACCAGGTATGAGCTTGTGCATTCGAGTTGGATGGTATGTCAACATCAAGACATTTTAATGTGTTTCCATTGGGGTCATATAGTATGCTATTTGGTATGGAATGGATATATCTTCATAGCACCAAAGTGGATTGTTATGAAAAATCCATTGAGTGCTTGGATGATAATGGAGAACAAAGAATATTACAGGATAATAAAAAGGCAACATAAGTTAAGGTGGTTACAACTATGCAGGAAAAGCACAGTCACAGAAATGAGTGTGTGTTATTTGTTGTGCTTATTTCTAGTGAAAAAGGTAAGGATGTTGAGGATGCATAGGTATTGAGTGGGTACTCGATCTTGTAGAAGTTTCAAGATGTGTTTCCAATAGAGATTTCAGAGTTTTCACCTCACAGGGAATTAGACTTTTCTATTGAGTTGGTACTAGGGGAAACACCAACACCAAAGGCACCATACAGGATGAGCACTCTAGAGTTAGTAGATTTAAATTTGCATTTGAAGGAAATGCTTGACAAGGGATACATTAGTCCAAGTGCATCACCTTGGGGTGCACCTGTATTGTTTGTGAAGAATAAAGATGGTACTCTCAGGTTATGCATTGATTACAGGTAGTTGAACAAGGTGACCATCAGGAACAGGTATCCGTTTCCAAGGGTTGATGACTTCTTTAATTAGTTGAAGGTAACATCAGTATTCTAAAATATTTATTTGAGATCCAGATATCATCGAGTACACATTAAGGAAGAGGACATATACAAGGAAGATTTTTGGACCATGTACAGGAATTATGAGTTTGTTGTAGTTTCATTTGGTTTTACTAATGCTCAATGTGCCTTTATGTGCTTAATGAATAGTGTGTTGTGTCCTTACCTGGAAAAGTTGTCATTGTGTTAATTGGTGACACCTTGTTATATTTTAAAAATGAGGAAGGACATGCCAAGCATTTAGAAATAGTGTTGAGATTGTTGAGAGAGCCTCAATTGTATGCTAATCTTAGAAAATGCAATTTCTTTTAGAGAAAGGTACATTACTTAGGGCACGTGGTCTCCAAGCAAGGTATAATAGTGGATCCAGAGAAGATAAGGGCTATCATGGAGTGGGCAACTCCTAGAAATGTGGAAGAGGTAAGATCATTTATGGGGATACCAGGTTACTATAGGAGGTCCATCAGAAAATTCTCTCAAATTGCATATCATATTACATCATTGTAGAGGCAAGGTAATAAATTTGAATGGATAGAGGAATGTGGAGCAAGTTTTGAGCAGTTAAACTAGTTGTTGACAAATGCTCCAGTGTTAAAGATTGCAGATTTGGACTAAGAGTTTGTGGTATGTACACATGCCTGCAAGAGAGGACTTGGTGGAGTTCTTATGCAGGAAGGACAAGTGGTATTCTATGAATCACAAAAAATGAACGGGCACGAGTAGAATTATCTGACACATGATCTTGAGCTGGTAGTGATCATTTATGCATTGAAAATTTGGAGGTGCTATCTTATTGGTAGGAGATTTGTATTTATGAGTGATCTTAGTAGGTTGAGATACTTATTTCATCAGTCAAACTTGAATGCCAAAAAATCTAGATGGTTGACCACAATCAGTGAGTTATATTTTGAGATCAGGTACATCAAGGGTAAGGAGAATAGGGTTGCAGATGCTCTTAGCATGGAGATACAAGTGAATCGTATAAAAGCTGTCAGTTCTTATGGGACGGAGTTACAAGATCATATCTTACACGTAATTCACCATGATAACAGGTATACGAAGCTTATGCACATGTTATAACAGAGTACAGGTACATGTACAAGTGTGGGTACATGTGATTAGGATGTGGACTATCATCTTATAGCAGATGGCTTTGTCAGAGACATATGTCGTAGAAAATAGTGAAATCAATAAGATCATATTGAGGGAATTTCATGCTAAGACGTATTTAGGTCACTAAGGATATCAAAAGACATTGACAATAGTGAAGAAGTTTTATTATTGGTCAAATCTAAAGAGGGATGTGGTAGAATTTGTGGCTAGATGCTTGGATTTTCAGTAGGTAAAGGCAAAATATAAGCTTTCATGTGGACTATTACAATCGATTACAATTACGGAGTGGAAATGGGAGGTTATTTCCATGGATTTCATCACAGGTTTACCGAGGACATCTAGATAGCATGATTCCATCATGGTTGTGGTGGAAAGGTTGAAAAAGGTAGTGCACTTCATTCCAGTGAAATCTACTTATTCAGCTAGTAATGTAGCACAAGTCTTCATCAGAGTTGTGGTCATATTGCATGGTGTTCCAAAGAAGATTGTGTCAGATAGGGATGCTAAATTCATTTCCACATTTTGGAAGGAGTTTTTTGCAGGTTTAGGATAACATTGTGATCCAGGTGGCTCCAGACACATGCAGAAGTCCAAGAGGACTTAGGAAGGGTCAAAATAAAAGTGTTTATATTATGCTCGAACTAGGTTCATGTTAAATATCTCGTTGTTGTGATCGTGTTGGTATGAACAATTCGTCAAATCGAGTCTGTATGTGAAAGTTAGGAGAAATCAAAGTTTGGTTGACTTTCGCTGACTAGGCAAGCTTAATGGAGACATAATTTGGACTTTTTCTGGCAGATGGAATCTGGCTAAATCCGGCTGGGTTCTAGGCGAAATTGTCACCTCATTAAAATGTCACAATTTGGACTTTTTCCAGTGATGGAATCTGGCCAAATCCGACCGGATTTTGGGCGAAATAGTCACCTCGTTAACATGTCTCCATCGGTCAAAAATCTAGATTTTTAAAAGCGGCCAAGTTGTTTTAATAACAAAAAAATTATTAAAAATAAGGGTGGTGGGTCACCAACCCTGCTACCCCAATCTTTATCAACAATTATTAATGGAGAGGCGGGCCACTACCCCCAGCCCCTCCCCCCGTACTTGGCATAACCGTTGGGACCGTGGTTTATGGTCAGGACCAGAACCATTGCACGCAGCAAAATAGGTGGTGGGCCGACCCTTGAGGCACAGACCCAACCACCATTAAACACTACCGTCATAATTTAAAACAATCAAACTACTGTTTATTATTTCGGGAGGGGTAGGATTTGATCCCCCGACCCCTCCTCAACTACTTTCCAAGTTTGCCATTGCACCAGAACTAATTTGTTGTGTAGTCTGCCCATGATTTCATATTTAAACCTATTTTCTAAGTGCACCATGGGAGGAGGAGCATGCACATAGTTTGAGGCAGCATGGAGGAACTAGGAGTGGGCACAGAAATCGAGACGTAATATTTTTTTAATTAATTTATTGCAGAACCATGATTGAGCGAAATTTCTAGGAGGGTGAAATTTTTGCAGTATCCAACTTGGACAAATTTTATGTCGATATTACACCTCTCGGCGACATGAACCCGATGCAGCAGTTAGTTTCCTCGTCTAAGCAACTAAATTGCAGAGTACTCAGAGGAGGGAATATTTGAGGAATCTAGGGGGAATCTAAAAGATTCCTTAAGCCCCAGATTTTCACTTTCTCATAATTCAAAAATTTGACAGTAGATTTTGCACTATTCAACGCCACAAATCTAATGGTGTGTTCAGATTTTCCATTTTCTCATTTCATTTTTCAGCCACTTTTCTAAGTGGAATGCAAGTGTCAGTGTTCATGTGTGAGTAGTCATTTGCATGTCATTCGACGCCGCAAGGTTGACGACATGAATAACTTTAGTAGTTTGAAATCCTCTTCTTCAAATGGCCCCTGGATGTGAGGTGTATGGAGTGTGTTCATGTACTTGTTTTGCTATGCATTGTGTTGCACAGATCCCTGTTTGATGTTTGATGAGGGATCTTGTTTCTTACTTGTTTTCATGGTTCCTGCTTGATGTGACGCGGAATCATCTGTGTGATGTACTTGTTGTCATGATTCATCATGTTTTATTTGAGATTCCTTTGTTGTCATGTTGATGGGATACTCATGTTGTCGCCATGTATGTTTGCTGAGATCCCTTTTATGCCATGTGGCAAGATGCTCACTATCATCACGCATGAGTTTATTTCATATTGATAGGAGTCCTTTTGACTAAGAGTTCCTGTAGTGAAAAATATCTTGGAGTCACTCCTGCGTGAGGGCATTTTCCTTGTATGATGACGACGTCACCTCTTATGTACATCATCACTATTGACAACACTTAATGTAGTGACCTACACCATCTTGACATCGGAGCCTGGAGACGTAGTCCCTCTTGGACGAACTCAATTATCAATGTCTTGTTATTTTATGTTGCTGATGATTGTCATGCTCCTCTTCTTTACAACATGCAGACGTATTCATTTATGTTCTTTTAAAAATGAAATTTAACACATCACGAAAGTAAAATGTCTTGGAAGGGTCCTTTATCACACCCAGACCTCGATCAAGTGGTATCAGAGTGGTCTTTGCATGGATGTGAATTGGAAGTGTGAACAATGGAATGTGCAGTGACAGAGAATGAAAAAGCGATGTATGAGACCATGCTCAAAATTTCCAAAATGGTGGAAATAATGTATGAAACTCTACAGAAAGAGATAGAGGAAAAGGAGTGATTGCAGCTTCAGTTGCAAGCCACGGAAGAGGCCCTAGAAGAACTGAAGCACCACAACCAAAGTCTTCAAACAGATAACACCGAATTAAAGATGCTTCTATGTGAAGAGAAAGAGGAGAAACATAGTTTTCTACGACAGCTACAAGCAAAGGACGAGGCCTTGGAAAAGCTGCAACGTGACCCATGTGAGGTAAAAAGTAATTCTTTGAATTCATGTATGTGTCCTGATGATTATTTCGTTGTGCTTGAAATCGTACCACAAGAATTGGTTCCAAACTGTTAGAGAAAATGGGGTATGAAGGAAAAGGCTTGGGCATTAATGGCCAAGGCATTGTCAACCCCATCAAAGTAGAAGAATTACCTCATCAGATAGGACTTGGGTATGTTAGGAAAGAAGTTGGGGAATGCGCCAAGATAGCTAGTGAACCACCAACAACAGATGATGAGAAGTCCTCCTTAGTTCTTTCCAAATCGACAGAGGAGGTAAAATATGTTGATTTCCTTTCAGTTTCATCTTCACATAGTATGATTTCTGTTGGAGATTTGGACATTCCAATTATAGGGACAAACATGAGGCTTATTACTAGGACGAGGCATGAGGAGGAAAAATAACTTGGTGTTAATAACCAAGGCATAACTCAACCATTGGAGGTTGTGTAGAGACCTAAATTTGGAGGGTTGGGATACACCGAAGGAGAATGCTCGAAGGTGTCAGACTCTTCCGAGACATCGTTGAAATCATCAAGGAAAGAGAATGATGGGAAAACATCCCCATCATCCTAAGGCAGTTTCCATTGCAGGGAAAGAGTTGAGGCAAACTCTCATCGCCATAATGAAATCAGAGACGACAAGGAGAGGTATAACCAATTTCGATATTCGAATGGTCATTTCGATTATAATCATGTTTTTAAATATGAACATAAATCATGACATCAAAAAACATGTACCTTTTGTGGATTACATAACCATACATTTTCTAAGTGTTGGAAAAGAATGGAAACACACAAAAGGATGAGGCATGAAAGACTCTCTCAACAACAGGTAAAGAAACATGTTAAGCAGATCTAGAGGAAGAATATGTATTGTAGTCATTCCGACAAAGGTGGCCATCAAAGAGCCACTTTTTGGAGGCTCCATCCAGAGCAATGCCTTAAAAACAAAGCGTCAGTGCATGAACCAGGTGAAACAATTGTTCGACAAGCAAAACCACCACAGGGGGATGACCCATTCACAACGATAAGTGAAAAATGGTTTCTAGATATGTTAGCTTGTCATGGTCATGCTTTTGTAAACCATTTGTTGCATTTTAAATGTAAAAGTGATGATCTATTTCCATCACTTGCTAAGAAACAATGATGTCTGGTCTTATTTTGAGTTGCATGATAAACTGTGAAAGTGATGTCGTGTTTCCATCACTTGTCAAAATGAAAATAATGTTTATATTGATTGTTGTAAATCATGTGTTTCAATGATGATGTGTTTTCCACCACTTGTTGAAGCAACAATGATATTTCGGCCTTGTTGTCATAGCTGGGGTATTGTATCCATCTTGATGTAAACTTGACCACCGAGTATGTGTTATAAACTCGTGGCAAGTATGGGATGCCTGGGTCATTAGTTGGTCTTGTAAATCAAGCATGTAATTTATAGAATTGTACTACAGGCTTGTAGAGGTGGCAGGTGTCGGCTCATCGCTTAAGGGTTTGAAGAACAAAGGTGAAGGAGATGGAAGTGAGACCTTTTAGGATGCTTGTGATGCAGACAAGGTATAGAGAAGTTGCAAATTAAATTTCATGCTTTTGGAGGACTAAAAGCTCCTCAGTGGGGAGGATTGATCTAGGTGGCTCCAGAAACATGTACAAGTCTAAGAGGACTTAGGAAGGGTCAAAAATCAAAGTGTTTGGATTATTCTCAAACCAAGTTCATGTTAAAGATCTCGTCATTTTGATTGCAGTGGTGTGAATGGTTCGTCAAACCAAGTCCGTATGTGAAAGTTAGGAGCAATAAAAGTTTGGTTTACTTTTGTTGACTAGGCAGGCTTAATGGAGACACAATTTGGACTTTTTCCGGCAGACGGAATCTAGCCAACTCCGACTGGATTCCGAGTGAAATTTTCACCTCGTTAAAAGATCTTCGTGAGTAAAAAATTCAGATTTTTAAAAGCGGCCAAGTTGTTTTAATAAAAAAAAAATTATTAAAAAGAGGGTGGTGGGCCACCAACCCCGCCACCCCAATCCTTATCAACAATTATTAATGGAGGGGTAGGCCACTACCCTGGCCCCTCCCCCCATACTTGGCATAACTGTTGGTACCGTGGTTTACGGCTGGGACCGGAACCATTGCACGTAGCAAAATAGGTTGTGCGTTGGCCCTTTAGGCACAGACCCAACCACCATTAAACACTACCGTCGTAATTTAAAACAATCAGACTGTTGTGTATTATTTCGGGAGGAGCAAGATTTAATCCCCAACCCCTCCTCAACTACTTTCCAAGTTTGCCACCATGCCACAACTAATTTGTTGTGTAATCTGCCCACGAGTTCATATTTAAACCTATTTGCTCAGTGCACCATGGGAGGAGGAGTGCGCACGTAGTTCGAGGAAGCATGGAGGTACCAGGAGTGGGCACGGAAATTGGGACGTAATATTTTTTTAATTAATTTATTGCAGGTGGAACCATGATTGAGCGAAATGTCTAGGAGGTTGAAATTTTTGCAGTGTCCAAATTGGACAAATTTTATGTCGATCTTACACATCTCGGCGACACGAACCCGATGGCGCAATCAATTTCTTGATATGAGCAGCAGAATTTCAGAGGACCCGAAGGAGGGAATCTTTGAGGAATTTAGGGGGAATCTAAAAGATTCCTTAAGCCCCTGATTTTCACTTTCTCATAATTCAGAAATTTGACAGTCGATTTTACACTATTCGACGCCACAAATATGATGGTGCATTCATATTTTCCATTTGATCATTTCATCTTTCGGCCACTCTTCTAAGTGCAATGCAGGTGTGAGCATTCATGTGTGAGTAGTCATTTCCATGTGATTCGACGTCGCGAGGTTGATGGCACGAACAACTTCAGCAGTTTGACATCCTCTTCTTCAGATGGCCCCTGGATGTGAGATATATGCAGTGTGTTCATGTACTTGTTTTGCTATGCATTGTGCTGCACAAATCCCTGTTTGATGTCTGATGAGGGATCTTGTTTCTTACTTGTTTTCATGATTCCTACTTGATGTGACGTGGCATCATTTGTGTGATGTACTTGTTGTCATGATTCATCATGTTTTATTTGAGATCCCTTTGTCATAATGTTGATGGGATACTCATGTTGTCACCATGCATGTTTGCTGATATCCCTTTTATGCCATGTGGCGGGATGCTCACTATCATCATGCATGGGTTTATGTCATACTGATAGGAGTCCTTTTTACTCAGAGTTCCTATAGCAGAACATCTCTTGGAGCCACTCTGTTATAGATTTAACCCGGAAATATTATAGATCAGATATGAAAATATAAGATAATGCAAATAAACCCAGAAATAATATGAAATGACTCTTTATTGATCAAACCCTTAAGGTAGGGCAACACCATACATTCACTCCTTAAGGAAGGAGAGCACTCCACAAGCCATGTGCCTGTACATACAATAATCCTTCACTATATTTCTTGACATGGAGTCTCTAGCCTCTATATAGGCCTCATACATACAATACCATGGATCATTACCACAGTTCCCTCATACCATCGACTAATACCATGGGCCCATTACATTATTACTAACTACTTGTGGCCCCTTACATGATAGGGGTTAACCACCTTATTTATTACTATGGCCCATCCCGTTATTACATTATTACCTTGGGTACCTCCCTTGGTACCCCATATTATCCCCCCTAGGTATATATCCCTTGGTACCCCATATTATCCCCCCTAGGTATATAACACACTCCTGCGTGAGGGCATTTTCCTTGTATGATAACGATGTCACCTCTTATGTAAATCATCACTATTGATAGCACTTAATGTTGCAGCCTACACCATCTTGACACTAGAGCCCAGAGACGTAGTCCCTCCTAGACAAGAAGAAAATCTATGCAGATCAAAACAGGTTGTTTAAGGAGTTTCAAGCTGGGGAACAGGTGTACTTTCACATAGCGCCGAAGAAGAGCTCCTTTCGGATTGGATCGTGTGCCAAGATGGCACCTCCATTTTATGGACCTTTCAGTATTCTTGAAAGGATCAGACCAATAGCCTATTGACTTGCATTGCCTCCAAAAATGAAAGTCTATGATGTTTTCCATGTTTCATTGCATAATAAATATGTTAAATATGTTGATCATGTGATTGAATGGTTTATATTTTAGGTGGAGTGAGATGGAGAATTCCTACAGGAACCTTAGTGTATATTGCATAGAAAAATTCTCATGCTCTAGAATCGAGTAATCGAGCAGGTTAAAGTGCAGTGGAAGCACTTTGGGCCTGATGAAGCTACATGAGAGATTGTTGATTAGATGTGGGCTATTTATCCTTCTTTATTTGCTAGTTGAGCGAATGTTTTTGGTGCATGTTTTGGTATATGTGCATATGTATATGGATGTAAATAACGCCATGATCTATGTTATAAAAATCTAATAAGCATTATGGGTGTCATGTTATTATGATTGTCATGTTGTTATGTTGTCATGTTGGTTTCTTTTTAGTAGGTTGATCATTGTAAATACTGCTTCGAGCTAAGTTATAAAGCTACATGGGTAGTATGTTTTATTCACAATGATTTTTTTGGTTGTAGATGTCATTGAAAACCGAGGATGGTGTTCCCCCAAGGGGGAGGGTTGTGTAACAACCCTGGTGGAAATTCCATGTAATAAAAGTTAATAAAGGTAAAATAATAACCTTGGTTATTGGACACTTATTCCAAGCTATATGTTGGGAAAATACATCCTAGTGTGGGAGTTCATTTGGTTTATAAGGGCTAGGGAAAATGAAAAAGGAAATGCCAAACACTTTGGAAAGGAAAAATGACACTTTTGGCAATTTATTTATGAAAATAATTGAAATTAGGAGAAAAAGAAGGTGAAAGGTCACAAGTTGCATGTAAGGAGGAAAATGAAGGAAAATAATGGAAAACTAAAGAAAATAGAGGCCTCATTAATAAAAAGGCTTCTCGGGATTAGTTTGTATCTTTTGTCAATTCAGTTTAGGAGCTCTCTCTCTATTCTCTCTCTCTCACTCTTGGACACTTAGAGTTTTCTTGGAGCACTTCAGCATTGGATCAAGAAGAGAAAAGAAGGCAAAGGAAAGAAAGGATCAAGTAAGGAAGAGCAAGATCAAGAAGTTACAGTGGGATTATTTGTAGGTATCAATTTGGATGTATGATTTCCTCGCTAGTTTTGGCATGCATGGTTATGCATGTGCAATCTTAGTTCTCCCGCTATCATGGGCATGTTTTTTTCCAGGTGTGAAAGTGTTCTTCAATCTTCTCTTGCCATTTTTGGATAGCCATGGTTTGATGGTTCTCATGTTTTTTTTAGCTTGATTTCTGGATGGATTCAAAATTGAGTTAGGTGGATCTATAAAAGAAAGAACACATGGCCTAGTAATCCCTGAACTAGACTGTGGGTTGCGGTAAATCTAGATTTTGTGTTTCCTCGGTGGGCCTAGGAATCCTCAATTAGTGAAGGGTGGGATATATGGTAAATCCAAGAGGTGGGTTCTCTCCATCAAGCCTAGGAATCCCGAGATGAGATATATGGTAAATCCTAGAGAGTGGAGTCTCAGTTAGGGCCTATTGATCCAGTGTGGATTATGGTAAAGCCCAGAGACTAGTGTCTCGGTTATGACCTAGTGATCCCTGAATCAAATTGTGGATTGTGGTAAATACTAGGAGACAGGAAAATTCCTCAATTGTGCAGGTGGAGAAATACGATGGCATCCATAATTGTTTTAACCTAGTGATTTGGTGAGGATTGAGGTTAATCTTGGTTCTCTTGATGAGGGTGAGGTGGTGTAGCCTCAAAAAAACCTGGTTGAGTTTTGGTTATGACTCCCACATCCATGCTTGGAATATGAAATTGGGGTGATTCGCTGAAAGAAATATTTGGTTAAGCCAATCTATGGTTGAGTGGTTCATGGAAGTCCCTTACCCGATTGGATTTTACATTCATTAATAAGAGTTACTTTCCTTTTTATTTTATAAGATAATGTATTGGTTCATACATGGCATTTATAGTTTATGTATCCTTATTATTTCTATTTTTAATATGCTAGTTATGAGTATGTTTTATGACAGTGATGATGTATGGATCTCATCATGTTTTGTTTGTAAGTGAATGCACAATGAATGTATGACCTAATAGATGATGAGAAACTAATGTGATAAGGAATCAACACTTCTTTGTGATTCTTAAATAAGTATGAGACCCCTATTATCAGATATGTTGTTAAGACCTGTAGATTGCATATTCGTGACATGTTTGATGAAATTCTTATCATGTCTAGTAGGGGTCATGTAGAGTCTTTGTTCAAATATTTGCATTTTTATCAATGTCTCGATGTTACTTTCAATTCCCAATGGTTTCATGGAGTTATGGCCAATGGCTTGAATCCTGGCCCTTAAAAGTTGGCACAGAAACCAAGGTCGCAAGCTCATAATTAGCTAAAAAAGGACCTCAGTTGCTTGCATACCCATGCTGTGAGAGTGCGTGGGGTGCCCCAGTCACACGCATGCCCATGTCATGGGAGAGACTGAGGCTCTATGGCAATGAAGTGCCAAGTTGTCTCAAGGGTTGATCACCTGGAAGGGTTGGTTGGCTCATGTAGGTTCTGTGACATAGGCAGAAGGTTAGATTGGTTGTCATGTGTTGGTTCCACTTTCTTAACTGTAGATGGGGAGTTGAACTAGATTGTAGTAGCCACTTGTCACATGTTTACCCCAACAGACTGGTTAACTTGGGTAAATGTGGCAAGAGGGTTTTATAGAATCAGAGACCTTATTGTATGGAGTTCCTTAACATAACACCCATTCACTATCAATCCAAAGCCTCATGTGATTTTTTTTAAAGAAACAGTTAAGGGTTTTGCATTAATAATACTAGGTTATGGGCTAGAACCCTTAGGAGATCTTTCTATTCTCTGACAATGTAAATATTCACCAGACCATACAAAATTAATTCCATCTCTAGGGTTTCATTTCCTCCCTAATATAAATATATATGTTTTAATGAATATACAAAAGATCCCAAGTTTAAGAAGGTATTTACATTACAAAATATATCAAAAAGTGTTCTAACTAAAACCAATAAACTTGTCCTTAGTTTCTCCCACCAACAATGTTCAACATTAGGATTAGCATTCCTCTGCGAGTGAAGAGGCTTATTCTTATCAGGAACTACACTAGGAGCAACACCTCCAAGAGAAAGTTGAGAACTTTCAACCATATAATTCTTTAGAGTTGTAACTTGAGTGATGATTGCAATAACTTCCCTATGGTATTCATTCAAAGAAATTTTCAGACTACTCAGAAGTCGGAGGAACTTACCTTCTAATAATAATTGTGAAGATTAGCACTGTCTCGCATCCATGTCATCCTTTTGTTTCCTAGAAACCTTGGCAACACCTCAACCAAATCCAAAAATTTAAGAAACGATGAACCAATATCAAGGCTCTCTGGAAGACAATGAGGTTCTTCCATTTCATGAAAGGGCCACTGAACTTGACTTGCAAAAGCACTAGCAAGGTTAACCCACACCCCAAGACTAACAAGGTAAGGCTTCCAAATAATTTTCTAGAGTTCCACATAATCTGTTATATAATTGAGACTGAAACACTGCCATGAGCCATACTGAGGAAAATTTTCATATCCAACCCAAAATCCTCTGGAGGATGATGAATAGACTAGTGATTGAAGGTATGGCATGATGAAATTAAATCTAGCCCACTTCTCAAAGAAATAATCTCCAAATCCATATTATATTCCATTCACTCCCACCATTAAACAAGAATTAAATTCTTATGCTTCATTTTGCAGATGAGAGGAGAGATTTCGAGACACATAATAAGGTGCATGGGGCACCTAGAGGAAAATTTTGAAGACCGATGTCATAAAATAATAAATCTCCATATCCCAATATCACTTAGCCTTTTAACAAGAGCCATAGACCATTTAGAGTAGGAGGAAGATGTCCCATCCCCACTTTGAAACAAATTTCCAGATGTATCAAAATTTGAATGAAAGTGAATACGCCTTGGGGCTCTCGTCATGACTATGGTATATAGATGATTTTGATTTTTTTTTTATCCAAATATAATCTTCCTTCGCCCACCGAATTCAAATGGCTGCGAACATGGAAAAATTGCATAGGATCGAATTGAGAGGCAAGTAAGATAATCCTTTGGAGAATAACATGGAAATCAAAGCTCGATTCCTTTGTAGCCTTAGCCACCTAACCAATTATAATCATTTAATAAATTAAGACTATAATAGTGTTAAAATTTATTTCCAAAGAAATCATAGACCCTTCCTTAGAGAAAGAATTTCTACTTGGTCGTTTTTCGTGTGACTAAGACCCCATGCAAATTGCGCCACAATTTTTTCATTGGAGTTGAATAATGCCCCTCTTTCTACTATGTCCTCCATGATGGGATATTATTGTTAACATAAAAAATATGATGCGTTATGTAGGATAGTTGAATTCCATAACAATTAGTTACCCTACACTAAAAGCATCAACATTCTCCACCATGGAAACCATTCTAATTTTACTCGAAAACCTTTTTATTATATTTAAAACAAAGTAAACATAAAAGTTTAATTACATAGCTTAACTAACATATTTCCCTTAATATGAGGTATATAATTTCATTTCCCATTCCTTTTAGCCTTAGAATTTAATGTTTTGTTACAAGGTAACCATTTGATACTTTAAGGGTGTTGGTGAAGCTTGTCTTGGATCTACATGTATAAAATTGGCATGCCCCATGGTTTCAATTGTTTTTTGGTTTTTATAATAAATAAATTACTTAACTTGTGCATTTTATTCACATAACTTAAGAGGTGTGTTTTTTCATTTGGATTTATCTTCGGGTGGTTGGGAGAAATAATTGATGTACTACTAACCTAGGTTCAATTCTTGCAAACCACGTGCTGAGATTTATTGTAAAGGATTTGAGCCTCATTGTTGAGTTTGATTAGTCCCTAGAGGGCCAAAACATGCATGTTCCTCATATGGAATATAAATATATTTCTCATAAGGAGGGGAGGAAAGAAAAACATATGAGATTTGTTTTGGTTTTTGAAGTCCATTCCTCGCATTATCGATGTTTCCATTTTATTATATTTTAGACATCACAATGCTCAATTTAACAAAATTTGATGATGTAAGACAACTATAAGTAATCAAAATTTGTTTTAGTATATGGAAATATGTATTAATCGATCAAGTAACTAGTAATTAGTTTGCAACCAGTGCAAACATTATCATGTTAGCATTGTACTATGTGCAGTGTATGTTAAATCTATAGTGGCGCAAAAGGATGGTGCAAGTTTGAATCTATAGTTGTACAAAAGGTTAGCCCTTGCATACATTTAGCTATTTATGACCTTCTAAGGCACTTACACTAGTATTATCACTTTTTTTTAAAGGCCAAACTTATTGGCACATAAGGTTTCCATGAGATATTGAATTTTTTTCCATGTTCCAAATCTTGGGGAAAACCCTTAGATAATTTCCCTCATTTCAAAGATGATACATAGGGAAAACCCTAGATTATTAAGGCCACGAGGCGATTTTATAAATAGGATGAAAGCCACTAGATAAATATACTCTATATAAGCTTAATATGTCACTTGTGGGAATCGAACCTAGGTTGGGAGGATGATAATCATTCCTTTAGCCACCTGAGATAAATCCAATTTTATGTTAAAGCATTAATTTGGTGGTACATTGGATAAAATATCCAATGTCAGTAAAATATTTGATGGAAATAAAGCTTAAAAGGGTTGTTTATTATATAATCTCTTCGATAATAGCATTATTTAAATATATAATATTGAATAGTTGTGCATAGGCAAATACCTCCTTCAAAAGTAAAAGTTGGGAGGAATAAGAAAATTGACCATGGATGTTGCCACATACATAAATAATGATTATAATGATGGTAAAGAATGAAAATAATAATAATTAGAAGAATATATACCAAGATGAAAAACATTAATAAATACAAAGTAATATAGCCATATAATGTTAAACATTGTTGAAAGTAAAATATTAATTTTTGTTTGAAGAATAGATAACAATGTTATACAACATCTTGGTATTATTTTGTAGCCAAACTTTATGGTTGGAAATTTATTTGAAATTTTTGAAAATGTATGGAGGATACTTTCATACTTCTTTTCATTTTGGAGATTTAGTTTAAATCACAATTTGTTGTTACTATTTCTCTTTATCATATTAACATTTTTTTTTCTCTCAAGATAACTAGAAAGTTGGATAGAGATCTCATTTTCTAACACTTAGATTCATAAAGTGTATATGGATAGGGAAGTAGTTCTAGTGTACAACTTCCCTCATTGTTATGTATCTAGAGGTTCCAAGATTGTGTTGAAAATAGCAACAAGAAATGTTAAAAATAGAATCTAGAAATTCCAATTTAATTTGTCCTTGAATTAAATTGTGAATTAAAATTGAAATTCTTTTCTCATAAAAACTTGTAATAGTTAACCAAGTTAAGTTGATTTAGTTAACCTAGGAATTTCGAGTTGGAAGTCTTTTGGAAGTCAAGTATATGTTCTCCCTAATTTTTAAGGGTCTAGGATGAGTTTAATTATGAAGTTGTGATTAGATAACTAAGTTTACTGAGTTATGTTCAGTTAAAGTAGTTCCAAATTGTTTGTGGAACTAATAGATATTTAAAAGTCAGTTGGTGCACCATTGAATCCACAAGTGTCACTCTAGTTAACTGAAGATTCCCTCATCGGAAACTCATGCATGTCAATTCAGAGAAAGACCGAGTTGAGATTAGAGTGCAGGGACAATGTACTATTAGTTGTATGATTTATTGAGTTGTAAATATAATGCATACAATCATAGAAGGAACTAATTTTGGATTGTGCAGTTATGGATGAGGAATTTCCCTTTAAATACACGGTAATTCCCTCAGGAATTGTGCAAAGAATAAGAAGCTTGGAGGCTTGGAAATTTGGCTAAGTATTGGCCAAAGGATGTCATTAGGTAGAGGATAGGAAATACTTGTGCAGTTTAAGCTCAAGGTTGAGCATATCATAATGTATTCATCCAAATTATTTGACCAAGGGCGCAAGGAATCAGGGGCTTGAAGATCAACACAAAAGGATAGATATTGGCTTGAGATTGCTTGTGAGCAAGGATATTGATCATACTGAGTGTTGGGATTGTTCTTGCACGAAAAAGCATTGTATTATCATCTTGGATTTCTCATTAATTTAATATAGATAGTAGGGGTTTTGGGCTGAGGCTTTACCTAGATAGATATTGTGTTATCTGTAATTGATTATCTTCCTCTTATCGATTACTGTTTTCATTGATCTTTATGGGTTTCCACTGTAAAGAGTAGAGTATATTCTTGTCTTGTGTTTTAGAAAATTACATGAGTTGTGAATCTATAGGAAAATCTATAGATTGGATAGGATGAGAAAAGATCCCACTCCCACCCATATTTTAATGTATCATCCTAATAAATACATATATGAGATGAGATAGTGCAATTTCAAAATTGTTAGCATTAATAGTAAAGGAAACTTGTGAAGATGAGAAATCATGATTCACTAAAGCCAAAACAACTTAACTAGTTCCATTTATTGCAATACTATGTTGTACATCATGCTGGAAAGAAATGTAATACATCCAATTCTACTGAGCTGGTTCTAAATCATTCTCATTCTACATGGATTTATTGTCTTAATATACACTTTAATTAAACATTCTTTGTTATATTCCATTCATTGATTCAATTATGCACTTCTCTTTTATATTTTCTGTTCATGTTTTTATTATTGCTCCAGTAAGTTATGGGCATATTATGAATATAAAAGGTCATTATTGAGGTTAATATTGTGTCATTAACATACATTAGGGGAGG
>APFE030419919.1:0-17750 GCA_000404065.3 Pinus taeda | reverse complement strand
TGACCTTAAGCTCAACAAGACAAACCTCTCTGACTAGGATATGGATGTATCTATCAAACCTGATATCGACCTCAAAAAGCTAGCTCCAGACTCAGATTCAAATTCATATTTTGTGTTGGGTTTTAATTTTTAAGTCTTCCTTTTGTATCCATATTTTGTAGTGAACTGTATAGTCTAGTTATGTAATGCCTAGCCACTGTTTCCAAAGGTGTGACATAATGTCTTCTCTTTATCCAGTTAGGTGTTATATGTTAACAAGTTAATAGATGTTTTCTAATTTAGAGTCAATATGATAGTCAGTTGGTCTATGTAGATTTAGAAGTTGTGCATCCCGTGTACTTGTTGTGACCGGGCACAAAATTACTAATATAATTACTCATTTTTGTTTTAAAAAAAAAAGCATAATTGATAGGCGACGAGTGATGAAGAAAATTGTTATGCATAGCTAATTCAATGCATTGAAGATTTCTAATGATCCAATGTAGTAAACCAATGTACTAAAGATGGTCAATGATCCAACAAAGGAAGATAATCCAAAGAGAATTGTTGCCTTACCTTGCTACATGTGCCAAGGAGAGAAAAAAGACTAAACAATGAAAAAATAAAAATGACTCGTTTCCTTAGTAAGTCACAAATAAGCCTTATATAACATGTCATGTAATGAAAAGAAACAAGTGAGGTGATTTAGAAGGTGAAGGTATTTTCCAAAGAAAGGGAGAAATTGTCATGTAGGCTCTTTTGAGTCATCTAAATGATGCCAAGAGAGTGATTTATTGCAAGAGATATTCAAATTGTTTGAGGGGTTTGTCAATGTCATTAGGTTAATACAAAAAGAAGAGAGATAACCCCATCCTCACCAAGGAACCTTCTTACAAAGAGAGAGTGCCTACTTTTTTGTCAATTTCATCAAAGATGTGTGAAAAAGTAATGGAATTGTACTCACGTTGTTGCCTCTGAGGCTCCATGTATAGTAGATCCTAGAGACAAATTAGTAATCTAACATGTGTTATTTCCTGAGTTCAATAGTAATTTGGAATCACCCATCACCTACAAGTGTCTTACACCTTTATTTGTGAAAAATTTCTTCAGAATATGCAATGTAAAGAATTCAACTCTAGTATTTGTTACATGCCCAACATCATATTTAAAAATAAAATAATAATGTTGGTTAAGGAGAATATATCTCTCAACTCTACATAAACATGGGATTCCTTGTTGTGCATTGTTGAAGTATCCCCATGCTTTTGTGGAATCAATGATAGGTTCATTTAGAATCTTGGACTCCTTTTTCTTTGAATCTTTCTAGCATTCTCTACAAGTGACTCTAATATAATGTGCTACCAATGCTATAAACATGATTCTTTCCCACACATATTGTTTCTTGAGAGCCACAATCCCCATACAATGTAACAAGGAAAGACTCTATGAGAATATGTACATTTGTCTACCACTCCAATTGCTTATTTTAGTAGAAAAAAAATAATTTTAGGAACAAGATTCATTATTTAAAGAAACTATTTGAAATTAATTGAATAATAAATGAAAAGTTGACATCAAAATTCACAATAATAATAATAATAAATTAAGATGTAACTTTACATAAACACAATGAAGATTATTATACCTTATCATGACCATTTAATTAAATATACGGAAATCTAATTAAATATACCATGAATGAATTGCTTTCTAATTAATTAAATGTTTCTTTCATGGTCTTATAAGATCAATAAACTACATTTAACAATTTCGACATGCACAATACAAATCTCCATGTTCATTCACTTAGCATCCATCACATAGACTAATTATACATTTTCCTCGCAATCCTTATCTCCTACAATGATTCAATGCATGACAAATTACTTTTATGACAATGAAAAGCCATGTAATAAATCTAGGCTAGAATGCCAAGATTGATGTGAGATAAGGAAGCATTTCATATTTCATACATCATTGAAACTTTTTAAAAGATCAAGCCAAAAGATATATAGCAATGAAATTATTACATGCACCAAGATATCATAATGATGATAAATCACTACTTAGACTTTGTGCAACACCTACTTAGCCAACCTATTGTGCAACCAATAATTGATTAGGTTGAAATCCTCAATTGGTATATATAGGCTATATAATGAGAAATCAAAGTGCTCAAACCCTAAAAAACTAAAAGTCATCCTCACTCCAAGAAGGGTGACTCAACATAGCTACTATATTTAGAAAAATATAAAAGGCAATTGTCATTTTATTGCCATGAAATTAGATACCCATTATGCCAACAATAATGGATACCTCCAAGAAGGAAAAATCAAAACTTATATATCTCTAACTACAATGAAATCGAACCTCATGCTCATATCTAGAAATATTGTCAAAAGTTTCAAGTGAAAACCCTTCTTAAATTAAATGACAAACATAAGGACACATGAAGGTGAGATATGCTACATTGTGTAACCATAAGAGGGGGGTCATTTAAAAAGAGGTATTTATACCTTATGATAAGCACTATTGAGGGCTTAAGGCACTCCAAAAGTAAAATTTTTGTTTTGAAGTCGAAAGATGTTTTTTGCTAATCCCTAATGCTTGCTTGC
This sequence comes from Pinus taeda, assembly GCA_000404065.3. Classification (NCBI taxonomy): domain Eukaryota; kingdom Viridiplantae; phylum Streptophyta; class Pinopsida; order Pinales; family Pinaceae; genus Pinus; species Pinus taeda. Next base: position 15,156 of record APFE030419919.1, on the reverse strand, counting down.
CTATACATGCAATGGCATAGTGAGATTGAGATTGATGTTTCAAAATATGCCAAACAGGTGTTATTATTAAGGCAAGGAGACATCCAATGGAATGTCATTTATAATCCTTCTACAACAACAAGCTTAATTATAGAACTCATGATAAAGAATTTTATGTGTTGATTTAAGCATTGACCACACTATCTCCCTAATAATAAATTTTTCCTACATAGAGATCTATAACGCCTCCATTTTTTTAATTCCCAATCTATAACTTAAGAGAAAAAATAAATAAAATTGCATCCCTACATTCCATTGATTCATTTAATCATTATATTTAAGGAGGGTAGCTTAGATAAAGTGGCTAGTGTGCTAACTAGGTCCCTTGCCAAGGCCCTATATATCTTAGATCTACAACATGCAGTGTAAGAGAACTAAAAATCCTAATATGCTACAAAACCTTAATTTGGTCGAGTCATTGACTCCATCTAGTGGCTTATTGTGGTTTATCAAAAAACTTTCCTCTGCTATTGTACAAATTGAGTTGGTTTTCTTTATAAATTGAATTAGTTGTGTGTTTCAGTTAGATTAACTTACCTTTTCTGATTAAGGATACCTAGTCCTCATCTTATGAAGGGAATTTTGGCATGAAAAATAATTTATTGCACTTGCAAAGGTAGTCTTTTGGTCTTTCATTGCGAACAAGTGGAAGGGGACATCTCAAGATGTTCACATTGTAGTGAAATCAACCTTGCTAATGTGAATCTTGTCTTATACCCACTTTTCTAAGTTCCCACCAAGGCTTAGGCATTCATCTCTACAAATTCATAAGTGGTTTGCCAACCACTTGATAGAAACATCATAACACCTTTGTTGTATTATGTAGATTTTCCAAGATGGTTGTTTTCACATGTGACAAAACCATTAGCACATTACAACCACAACACCTTTCTTCCAACATATCTGGAGTCATTTTGGATTACCATAAACCATCATCTTTGATTGTGACTTTATATTTATCGGTATTGTTGAAAACCCTTATGGATTTTAGGTTATCAAATTTGATTATTTATTGCATTTCATCCACACATTAATGCCCAAAAAAACATAATTCATGTTCTCCACACCCATCAACCAACTACAATAAATACAATCATACCTCTATAGGACACTCTCTTTTTGAGGTTTTTTTTAGGTTTTAGCCTCTTGCTATTTTTGAGATTGCAATTATTGTCACAACACCAACCATATCCAACCAACAATAGGACTAGGGCAACGCTTCTCCATCTGTGTAGAACTATTTAATTAAAATCCACATTAGGGTTCATGACTCTTTCAATAAACAAGTCAACTATAAGTCACTTTCATGATCGACATAGAGTTGCTACACATTTTCAAGTTGGTGGGCAAGTTTCAGTGTGATTGAATAAGCCACACTTCAAAATAATCGTCATAAGCTTAAGCCCATTCGATTTTGTTCTTACACCATAACATAACGAATTGGTCATAATCCCTTCAAGTTGACTTCTCCTTAGCATGTCATCCATGATCTGATGAATGTCAGTGAGTTAAAGTTGTATGAACCGATTCACTTGGAAAATTTTGTTTCAGTCACACACCTAGAGACCAAAACTCTAGATTTTCAACCTCCTTCCCTAAATATGCTCTTATTGATGTTTACATCATACCCACCACGCTTTTTCAAATTGCCACTTACTTGGTGGACCAAAAAGGCGTTTTTCCCACCTGATCCAAGTCATTGTTAATCATTATTTGAGCAACAATTTTCCCATCACTATTGAACATTAGAGACAACTTCTTATTGACGAGGGGGTGTTGAATTTTGTAGTTATGTTTGGTCTTCATAATTTATGTTTTAGCCCTTGAAATATATAATGAAAATGTAAGACATGTTCTTCATGTCATTATTATTGATTAGCCCTTGAAAATATTAGTGTAAGACGTGTTCTTCATGTCGGTTTCAAAAGAGAAAATTTTGAAATTTGAATTTTTGGCTCCAAACTTGTCAAGTCATCCCCATTGAATAGACACCCATTCGGACAGGCAGAACACTATATATTGAACACTCGACTTATTCCACAAGACACCATTCAATCTCTCACACAAGAAGATATATTTTGGGTATCCAAGCAAATAATAAGAAGGATAAAAAAGGACAAGAAGGATGAATTCATCTCAAGAATATCCCTCTCTCTCTCTACTTTGCACATGTGACTTTCTGGGTACATTTTGGGCAGCAAGACAGAAATTCTAGGCAAAATATTTTGGGCAATATGGTCGAGTTTCTAGGAAAATTCTAAGAGGTCAAAATTCAGCCTAGGCAGATCAAAGAGGGCCAAATTTGTTAGGAAAAAGTTTGACTTGACAAGAGGTTTGGTTGACCAGGTTTGACCGTAGCATTGTAGGTTAGTTTGACCATCATATTGACTAGCATATTTAGGTGTACCTCTTGTTGAACTGAAGAAATTCTCAAAGGAAAAGGTTGTTAGGTTTCCCCCAAGTGGGTTTTCCCAGGGTAAATCTTATGTTATCTTTGTGCATTGTGATCTCTATTATCCTTATGCTTCTATGATTAAATTTATGAAGTGTAGTTTCTTAATGATAAACTCGAAGTGCTAAAATAATATCTACATCATTAGAAGTAATTATTAGTATTTTAGAAATTTGTGTCGATATTTATTGCACTTGAAAAATCAATAAGGAGAACTAATGATATTTAATCTCAGGAATCATTATTATTTTTGTATTTTGTATTTTAGCACACATTACGTTTTACTTTTATCTTTTTTGAGGGACTTAATCTAATTTTAGCACTCGCCCACTTTATTAAATTTAATTAAGCTTCACTTGGATCACTCTCCTCAAAAGTTTATATTGTCTGGAAAATATTACAAATGAGTGTAAAACATGTGTATAATGTTAACAACCCTCTTCTCATACTTTTATACTTAGTTTCTTACCATTTCTTATGTAAGAGCATACCTTTCCCCTCTCCTTGATGAAATGCACATACTAGGTGTTTGGTAATTTAATTGATGTTAAATTACTTACATGAATTATCAACTAGGGCTAGTAAATTAATGAAATGTATGTGCATTGTATGTGCAGGAGTCTTTGTCTCTCATGCAATTCCTAAGTTAATTTGAGATATCAAAATGTACATGTTTCTCTACAGCTATGTAAGTAAATAAATTGCTCATAAAAATCGAACCAATTTTATTTCTCTTATTTAAAATAAAATCACACTCACACTTTGCTTGAAAATGAAATCACTCTTGCTCATAATGAAAATCACACTTGCTTAAATGAAAATCACACTTGCTTATAAGTAAAATCACACTTGCATTCAAATGGAATCATTCTTGCCTATAAACAAAATTATACCTACAATAAAATCACACTATAAATGAACTTGCTTTAACAAAAAGAAAGATTAGCTCTGCAAATGAAAATCCTATCTTTATTACTACAATGTAAAGTTATGCTTCTTATCTATGTTAACTCATAATCTGTCCGTGTGCACTAGAAATCTCGCTTCTCTTCAACAATAAAATGATTATATAAACCTTCTGCAAAACAATCTTAAACCTTTATCTAGCAATCAGAACTTAAATCATTAAATGAACTGATGGAAATCGACAAGAAACATAAAATGAATTGTTAATTGTAAATAAAAGGAAAACCTTATTATCTCGATGGGGGCCTCCTACGAGAAGCAGTAGCACGATAACGCTTTCACGAGATGACCAATCTCACGTTGAGATCACACAGCAAGAAAATGCAATGAAACAGAGTTTTTATAGAAAAACATGGTTTTTACAAATAAAATTCAAGTCTATCCCAACTATCCTGAGAGGCATATTTATAAAACTCTTACGCAGTAAATGTTTCAAAGCATTACGCCTATCCTAATCAAAATTAGCTATAATTAATTATAAAAGATAAAATATCGTGATTTTATCATGATCTACTATCAACGTAGCAAATCATGAGACGAAAAATCTGCATCTCGCTCACTTACTCACCTTCTATGGTCATTGACTTATCCCTTGACCAAGTTGTTAGAGTGCCTTATTTATCGATCCATATTCTGTAAATAGGAACAAATCGTTGTCCCAGCTAATTTCCACCTACCCATATGCCCTATTTCTCGGCTGAAGCTCTACATCCTATTGAACCTTGAACTTAGCTGCAAAATCATTGTAATTCATGAGCTCAGGTAGATATTAAGTTAAATAATAAAGAGAAATGATATTTATGAAAAAGAAGATGATTATGTACCTGCTATGCTATCAACCTTGTAAATTGATACCCAAATTGTACTTATTAAGGTCAAAAAGCGAGGAATTAAGTGAAAAAGAGTTATCAAAAAGAAGCAATTTTGGGGTTCAAAATTCCCCCACATAGAAAACATTGCATGTCCTCATGAAAATTTTCAAAATTTGTGAGTCCTTCCTGTTACTAAGCCTCCTAAGATACATGAGAAAGGACATCCAAGTTACTCCTCCTTGATTTCTTAGTAGTGACAGCCATCCTCGGCTTCTTCATCAAAATTCTCTGTTGTAGGCTTATAATATTCCTCTTAAGAAATTTGTTTTCAGTTGTTAATTTCTTGTTTTTCTTATACCACAAAACAAGATGTAGTAGGATGTTGTCATTATGGGTTTTGTTAAATTCATTTTGTTCCTTCATTGTTGCATTCTCCTGCTTCAGTTGTCTATTTAGTGTTGCCAATTCAAAAATTTCTTACTTGTGGGTGTCTTCAATTTGATGTTCTCCTTAAATATTAGAATGGATTGCTTCATTTTCTCCTTGGTTTGAGGATGATGCAATATTTTTACATGTAGCTCTTCTTTCCAAATATTCTATATAGCCATAAATTTCCTGCAGCATAGGATCAATCTTTGGAGTTCTTCTAACTAGATTGGCAACCGGTGATGAAATTGTTGGTGATGGAATTGGTGATAATGAAACTCTAGGTTCCAAATTATGGGGATTGTCGAGGTTGTTCATGCAATATTTTATTGAGCCTTACACTTATTCTTATGGTAGATGATTGTTTAGATGGTGTTTTAGTAGTAAGAGACTACTTCCTTAACTTTTCCTTGCTCTATTTTCTCTTGCTTTGTTCTCTTTTTAGATGAACTTTATTTCTTAGTTCCAAATATCATCCTTTTAAGATTTTTCTTTTTAAGATTCACTAACATATCTGCAAGAGGAGTCTCATCCTCTGAATTTTTCTCTTGTTGTCGAGGTGAGTTATCTTCTATGGGCAACTTCTTTCTACTTTTCTTTGTCTTACCACTAGGCTCTTCTATTTCTGCTTCCTTGAAATGATTTATGACTAAGAAATATTCCCAATTGTCTCCTATGTTTCTTAGATGTGCTTCAATCAAGATTTTTACTAGGCCATAATGGTATAAAGCATTATCTATAGATTGTATTTTTATTTTAACATTACGAACCATCTTTCTTAAACTTCGAACTAGGAAATATGATAGGTTAATTTCAATTCCATCTAGAAAATTCATCATTAAACATGCATGATAAAAGAACATGTTACTAAATCTTCCTTCATAAGTTATGAACTTTTGAATGAGTAGCAGCAAATTCCACCATTTACTCTTCAAAGTTGTGATTGTTGTTCCATTTTTAAACACAGAAATGTCCATACCCAGATTCTTGAGAAAAAATCTCCATTCTTTTTCTTCAATTCTCCTATTCTTAAACCATCTCTCTCCAATTCTTGGCAATCTTTTGGCTTCTACTATGAAATACTTTGTTAGCACCAGCTTCACGTCCCCAATTTCTTCTTCAATGTCATCATATTCCCTAGCGAAAGATTTTTTTGCCTCCTTCTCATGCCCATCGAATTTCTCCACAAATTCTAGCCATCTTGCATGTTGCAGCAATTGTTTGACCTACGGGTATCCCTCAAGAAACCTAATCCCATTCAGATCTTACCTTACGATGACTCTCATGGTAGAAAAGTCTAGCTTGTAATTTCTCTTTTGACAGGGTTAAGGAGTAAGAGAAATTTGAGTCTGGAATGAATTAGAAAACAGAGTTTAGGTGAGGGTGGTCTCAACAATAAAACAGGGTTGAGTGAAATGGAAGTGTTTCAGCGTGAAGAGGAATGATGAGTGGAGAAGAGAGGGCGATCTTTGAGTTATATCACGGTGAAACCCCGATTTAGTTGAAAATACATTGATATTTTTGTTAAAACCAAAATCGTGTGAGAGTAATTAATGGTAATCATTATTCAGTATGGAAATAACAATGATTACTCATCATTTATTTCATAATTCAAATGTTCTACCTTTATTATATAACTTAATATTTGCATACCTTTGATACTTTGTCTTACTAATTTTGATTTGTCTTTTGTAGGTTGTCAAGTTGCTTCAGCTGCAATCTTCATTGGATTTGTTTTTTCCATAATAATCATCTGCCCTAGTTGCAATCTACCAATTCAACAGCAAAATTCTGTTAGAGCTGCAGATTGTTGACAATTTTTTCGTTGTTTTATTTTCAAAAGAGAGTGGGACTAGAATAGGGAAAAGAAAATCTAGGCTGCGAAGAACTCTTGGTTTACAACCTGGATTTTCTGTATAAACATGCCAACAATGTTGGTTTTCATGTTTATTATATATATATAATATATATATATATATATATATATATATATATATATATATAAGATATATATATATAGATATATATATTATATTATATATATATATATATATATATATATATAATATATATATATATATATATATATATATATATATATATATATATATATATATATATATATATATTATAGATTGAAAAAGAAAGTAGAAGACTAAGTTGGAGAGGAAGAAGAATCTTCATTGACTAACTTCAAATCAAGATTATCTTGTAGATTTCTTATAAATTCCTCCCTTGTTAATGGTTTATGATATATTTGTAGTCTATGACCATTTACAAGGAATGCCACTTTCTCTTCATCAATGATTCTGATTCTGACTACTCCATTATCAAAGATAGTTTCAATCTCATAAGGACCAAGCCAATGAGTTTGAAATTTTCCTTGAAAATCTTTAAATTTTGAATCGAAAAGCAATGCTCAATCACCAAGTTGAAATTTCCTTTCTTTGATAAACTTATCATGCCACCTGGATATTTACTGTTTTACTATATTGGTTCCTTAAATAGCATATTGTCTTATCTCATCAAGTTCATTCAATTGCTCCATTATTTGTCTTTGGGCTTCTAATAGATCAAGACCCAATTTGGTTGTTGTTTCAAAAGTCTTGATCTAGAACTCAAACGGAAACAAGACTTGCTTCCCATAAACAAGTTCATAAGGAGTGCGTCTTGTTGTATTTCTCCATGTGGTACGATATGCCCATAAAGCTTCTGGAAGCTTTTTTTCCCAATCCCTTCTATGTAGAAGTACAGTCTTGGTAAGAATTGCTTCAATTACTTTATTGGTAGATTCAACTTGTCCATTGACTTTTGGATGATATGGAGTTGACTTCCTATGCTTGATTTTGTACTCCTCCATTATCTTTTGTATCAACTTGGATGTAAATTGAGTGCCTTGATCTATCACAATTTCCCTTGGGACACCAACACGAGTGAAAATGTCCTCAAACAAAAATGAAACTATAGCATTTTCAGTAGCAAAAGGAAGTTCTTTAGCTTCTACCCAATTTGTGACATAATCTGTACAAACAAGAATGTACTTTTTTTTGTCGTGGTGATGGATTGATTAGACCAACAAAGTCTAAAGCCCATTTCTTAAAATTTTCAATAAGTACCTGAGGTTGTAGAGCCATTTCATTTAAAAGAACAGGTTTCCCCATTCTCTGACAACTGTCACACCTCTTAACATATTCCTTGGCATCCTTAAAAAGAGAAGGCCAATAATATCCTTAGAGAAGGACTTTATAAGTTGTTATTTTATCAGCAAAGTGTCCTCCACATGGTTCATCATGACAAGCCTTTAATATTTATGGTACTTCATCTTCTCTAATACACTTGTTAACACTCAGGTTGTCCCTAAGCTCCTGAAAGGGATATGGCCGAGGTAACCACAAACCAATCTTTGGATTACAGGTTCTAGCCCACCTGTAATCAGAGAGGGCTCTCTCTTAATGATTTTAGCTATGTTGATGATGATTTTAGGCTAGTTATTGGGTTCAATGGGTTTTGTTTGTGTTTGGGTGGAAGGAGGATGCATTCAAGTAGAGAGGCAATGCATAGTGTGACAAGTTTCAAACCATTGGGCATGGAGTCGTGAAGTAAGACTGCTGGTGCGTTTTCTTGGTCACAAGAGGAAAAAAGGGAAAGGTAGATGCTCATGAAACAATACATGAGCTAAATGAAGATGGATTGCAGGCTAAGAAATGAGAGGCAATAAAGAATCTCTCAATCGGGTTAGCAGAAGGAAGATGAACCAGCCCTACCTAGGAACAGCTAAGAATTCCCAGATAACAGTCATTCATATGTGAAATAGAGCAAATATGAGCCATAAGGAATCCATATTTATGCCTAAATAAAGAGGAAAACATTAAGAAGCCATAGAAACTGAGCATAGAGTGCAGGTAAGCAAATTCTAAACCAAACTTTTGTTCTATGACTTGAGCATATGTGAAATTGAAATAACAGAGGTAAGGAACACTTATTGATTCAGAAAGAAGCACAAGATTTCCCTAATTCACTCTTCAGAGACATTATTAATACAACAAACAGTCCATTCTCCAAGCTTTCAGCAATCTTTGATTAAATAAAACATATCAGATACACAGCGAGTCTCTCTTGGAGTGCATTAACCAACCTCCCCATATTACATTGCTCAAGGCTGTATTTATAGGCAAAATATCTACAAAACAGATCTCAGGGAAGATCTGTGGCAATAACTCTGATTTAGGTACTTTCTACTGAACATAAATGCAGCAAAATATCTATCTAACAGCTGCGCTAGGGCAGCAGGCATCAAAACTGAGTTAATATGGTCCTTTGAGCAATGTGCTAGCCAGCTCTGTAATAACTGTGCCTTGGGACTTGCAGCGCTGCCCTCATATGGCTTTTACTGCATTAAACTGTCTTGGTGAGCCTTAAATGGCTCTTTAACTGCTTCTTGACTTTGAGCGATCTATTTTAATGCCATCTGCTCTGAAAATAAAGACTTTCGCTGACACTAATGACTGATACACTTTACCGCAGCATTGATACTCTTTGACATGAAATTTGGCTTCATCTCCTCAGATACTCTTTAACTGGTCAATTCGCCCCTTTCTGCTTCTTTCGGGAAAAAAATAACCGTTGCAGACCTACGCTGGACTGAGGCTTTCCATTTTGGCCATTTTTTCTTAGCGATGCGCGATTAGCGCTAAGCGCTAATCGCGCATCGAAAACTGCCCCTGATTTTCATTCCGGGCTTCCTAAGCAGCGATTTCGCACTTTGCGCCCTTTTTCGGCGGGTGATGTCAGCATGACGTCAGCGGTGGGATCCAGTACGGTGGGTGACATGGCAGGGTGACGTGGTAGGAAAACCGCCCATCTCCCGGACGCTAACCATTGACAGGTTCGGAGGGGAAAAGACTCGCCCACCGTAGATCTAGGGCGCGGGCAATCGGATGGATGGCAGAACAGAGAAGGCGGCGAAAGGATAAGGGACTGGGCCTATATATATATGGTGTGGATTCATATGAAACGTCGATCGCCGATATGCGATCGGCAACAGACCATCGGCGATGAACCATATCGGCAGCACACATATATGTTTGTTTTGTCATAGCGATACACCGATCGGCGAAATCGCTATCGACCCAAACCAATCGGGGGCACACTTATGCACTGTTTTGATATACGACTCCCCTCCCGACTACGATATCGCATCAGAGGGGGTCCAATAGAACCCTTTTGCAATTGGAGCAAGGCCCAAGGTAAGTGATGCTGGCTTTTATGATTGGAAGCAGAATTTTTTATGTTTGAAGGGATCTCAAGGCATGGGAAGGGGTCTGAGGCCCAAAAAAGGGACTTTTCATGCCTTGGAAGAATTCCAAAGGCATTTGGGAGAATTTTTATGTGCTTTGAGAGGGGTTTAATGGCCCAAAAGGGGTTTATCCTTTGAAAAGGAAATAAGGCCCAAAGGTGGATTTTATACATTTGGAGGGGGATTTTATGCTTTGTGAAGGAGTCAAAAAGCATTAGAGGAAGGGGATAAGTTAAACTTAGCAATTCCCAAGTGTACTTATGGTTATATTTCAACCAGGGGGAGGGGATAAGTATATAGGGGAGTTTTTTAACATAGTTTAGTAGGGGAAGGGGAGATAGATAGGGAGTTACATAGTAGAGTTAGCAGTCAACATGACAATGATGAGAAAAAGCGTTAAGTGTATAACTCTTAGGCTATAAAGGGGAAATGGGACTTGTAGAGGAAGTATGAACATTCCTTGAGTAAAGCAGATCTTTACCAAGGCATTGGATACGAGAAATGATGGGACTAAGAGATATCAAGCAGATCTTGACCTCTTTAGGGGAAGTTAGTGAGTGATTGAGGAAAGAGGAAGAAGGGGAAGTTAGACATGCCTTGTTTGACCTGATCAAAATGAAAAAATGCCTCAAAACTGTGATCTGGATAAATATAACACTTGAAAACATGAAATGGATCACATAGCTTGATTTCTGCAACCACAAAACTACTTACCCAACCTACTTACCTAACATTTTTTCTTCTTTTGGTTTGGGTGCACTTGAACTAGCAAACCTAGCTTTTCAAACTATCCTCCTATCTACATCTATACTTATTTCATCCAGGGGCTCAGATTACGCTGTTGATCACCCTTGCTTCTCTACCTATCTAAGAATCTTCCAAGATTAAGTTGTTTGGACAGATAATGATTCTCTATATTCTACAACGGGAAATTGAAGCCTAGGGAGACTAAGATTAAGCTGTTTGGACCTCCCTTCAACTGAAAAATTCTTCAAAAATGGAATAACTCATCAAAATTGGAATACAGCAGTGGCACTTAGGCTAGCACACTCTCATGGCATCCTTCCTTGGCCTTTTTTAGCAAATATGGAGCATTACAGTATGCATAGTACGACATATTTGGAATGTAAAAATGTCGATCATGAAAGATGAATAACCTGCTGCAGCAGGAGGCTAATAGTGGCTCCACTTGGGGATGGCTTTTCCTTGTGAAAAGCCAAGAACAGCAGATCAGATTGCCTTGATCTTCCATTGTTGCTGTAGATTGAAACTTCTTAGTGCTGACTGTTAGATAATTGAAATTTTGGAATGAGAACAGCACTTTCCCTCAACTGAATTGCTTGTGAACAGTGAAGCACTGCCTGCTTTCTTCTTCGTGCTCTATCATTCGGATTGTTACACAAAAATGAAACAAAGTGCTGATATATACAAACATTTATGTATAGAAATAATATCGCTGGGTGATTATCAACAAAAGGGATCACGATAATGCTTTAACATTCGGCCATTTACAGGGCCCTCTTCAGCTGTGCTGCCATCTATTGTTTTTATGAAATATGTGTTATTGCCTTACACCGCGCTGATAATGAATAGACATTTCCAAACAAAATCAAATTTTGTGTGTTTGCCCTTGTCTTCTCTTCGCGAGTCCCACCTTAGAACTTTGCTGCCAGCACATAAATCCTCAGCCTGAGCTTTCTTATCAAACATCCTTTTGAGCTTCTCTTGCAAAATTTGAGCTTTGTCATACACTTGCTCTCTGGTTTGCTGAAGATGAATGGTCTGATTAATTCTTCTTTGAATGTCATTTGGTTCAGCCTGAATCTCCTGTAACATTTTGATAGCAGGAATGCCCAAAGATGAAGGAAATCTGGCCTCCATGCCATATACTAGCTCATAAGGGCTCATCCCAATGGATCTCTTGGTTGAAAGTCTGTCTGCCCATAGGGCATTTGTGAGCTTCCTATGCTAGTTCTTTTTGTTTTCTTCTAGCACTTTCTTTATGATGTTGATGAGGCTTTTGTTGGATGATTTGGCCAAGCCATTACCTTGAGGGTAGTAGGCTGTAGAGTGGCCCAAGGTAATGTGAAATTTATGGAAGAATTTGATCATCTTTTTGGATTTGAAGGTAGCAGCGTTGTCAGTGATGATTTTCTCAGGGCAGCAAAATCTAGAAAGGATATTGCCCTCAAGGAATTGGATAATAGTGGGGTCATTGGCTTGCCTACATGGGATGCCTTCAATCCACTTGGTGAAATAGTCGGTGGCTGTTAAAATCCACTTGTGCTGGCCTGAAGAAGAGGGATGGATTTCTCCAATGAAATCAAGACCCCATTGTTGAAAAGGCTTTTCGGTTGTGATGGGCTAGAGGGGAAAAGGCAGCAATTTTCTTTTCCCTTCAAAGATTTGGCATTTGTGACATGAAACAGCAAATTTCTTGACATCTGCAAATAGAGAGGGCCAATAATAACCAGCCCTTAAAATCTTGTCAGCAGTGAACTTCCAATATAAATGTCCTCCACAGTCCCCTGCATGAAACTCCTTCATAACATTGTCGGTTTCATTCATAGTTAAACAATTAAGCAATATTCCTTAATGATTTTTCCAAAATAGGGCACCATCTAAGACACAAAACTTTGATGCTTTCATCTTTAAAAATCTTTTTTTGGTCCTGGACAATCCTGGGGGAGCACACAGGTTTAACAATACAAAGCAAATATCAACATACCATGGGGATTGTAAAAAGGTTTGACTGATCTGTGGAGTCGCCAGCTCCCATTCATTGTCCAGTTGGTTAATGTCTAAGGCTTGAAAATTTGTTTCGGACATTAGCTTAGTTAAACCCTGTCCCTTTATCAGCTTGGTGGGTTTTATCTCAATTTCATATTCAAGAATGCTGGCAATCCACTTGCCTCTTTTTCCTTCTAGCCCCTCTTGAGTTAATATGTCTTTTACAACAAAGTTTGGGACATAGGAAATCACATGTGAATATAAAATATAAACTCTAAAGTCTTTAATGGCCTTAACAAGAGCATAGGCCTGCATCTCCATGATTTGGTACTTCAGAGGAGAATCTCTAAGGGCTCTGCTGAAGAAAGCAATTGGCTTCTCATTTCCCTGGTCATCCTTTTGCCAAAGGACAGCAGCTATCGTGTGATCTGAAGCAAAGGAAAAGATGATAAAATCCTTATCAAACTGTGGACTTGTGAGGACAGGCGTTTGAGTCAAGGCAGCTTTGATACTCTCAAAAGCTTGCTTGGTTTCAAGAGACCATTTTGCCTTGGCATCCTTTTTTAACATGTTGCTTAACAGTCTTATCAGTTCGGCTAAATTTGGGATAAATCTCCTTAGGAAATTGATCTTTCCAAGGAATGCTTGCAACTCTTTTATGTTTCTTGGGTAGGGAATTTGGAGGATGGCTTGGATCCTTTTCGGATCAATTCTGATACCGTCTTTTGAAATGATGTGGCCTAGGAAATGCCATATTTCCTACATGTCATGAAGATTTGCCGTATTTCGTGGGGTTCAAGGAAATGCCATATTTCCTACATGTCATGAAGATTTGCCTTAAGTGCTTAAGGTGCTCTTGATCAGATTTGGAGAAAGGGGTTACGTCATCAAGATAGACAACAAGGAAATCATGTATTTCCTTGGCAAATGCAATATCCATTGCCCTTTGAAATGTGGCACCAGCATTCTTTAGTCCGAAAGGCATCTTCACATATTTAAATGTTCCCCATGGTGTGGTAAAGGCTGTCTTGTCTTGGTCATCTGAGTGAACAAGTATTTGATTGAAACCTGAGAATCCATCTAGTAGAGAGATTCTAGATGACCCCAATACTCTTTGTAGGATATGGTCCATTTTGGGCAAAGGATAGTGGTCTTTTAGAGAGACTTGGTTTAAGTTTCTTAGGTCTACACACAGTCTGATCTCACCTGATTTTTTCCTTGTGGGAACCAGATTGGATACCCATTCAGAAAATCTGATGGGTGCTATGATACATGCTTCAAACATTTTCTTCACTTCCTTTTCAATGAGGGGAAGAAGCATATGGTTAATTCTTCTAAGTTTCTGCTTGAATGGTTTTTGATTTGGTTTTAAGGGAATGGTATGTTGAATCACTGAGGTGTCATAGGACTTCAAGTCCTCATAACTCCAAGCAAATACATCTTGGAACTCTTTGAACAAATCCGCATACTTTGGTTTTTGATCAGGTGGCAGATTTTTGGACAATTTAATCATTTTGGGCTTCTCTGTCATCCCTATGTTGTGTTCTTCTATAGCAGCATTTAAAGGCTCCATTTTTGGCTTTTTGGGCACATCATTATCATCAAACATGTCTTCTAATGGAGTGAGGCCAGCAAGAAAAAAGTTATCCTTTAGATCAATGAACTCAGCCTCTGCTTCGGATGTTTCCTCTAAATGCATTTGTTTCAGCTCTTCTATGTTTGTATTGTCAAAAATAGTTGGGTTAAGGATTTGTTTTACTGTTGCAGCTGTTACAGCCTGCTGCTTTTCATTTGTTTGCTGTTGGGAATCATTCATGGTGTTAACACCCAGGTTGTTCTCTTTGACTCCCAAGAGAATACGGCCGGGGTAACCCCTAACCAATCTTTGGGCTGCAGCTTCTAGCCCAGCTGCAGTCAGAGAGGGCTCTCTCTATTAGGTTTATCACTGCTTTCAGTGAGGGTTTTAGGCTAGTTGTGAGATGAGTTTTTTGGTTGTTTTTGTGTATTTGGTTGGGAGGATGCTTCTGATTCCTTTGAAGTACCTCAGCAGGGAAGATTAATCCATTGGGCAATGGGGTCTTGGACTGTTTTCTCTTGAAATCTTGATTTTGGTTAGGAGGAAAGTTACAGGGCCTGTGTGCATTTCATGGAACAAACTGTGGATATTGAGGATGAGGTGATTACAACTAGTAATGAGCAACTAAGATTTCGTTACTTACGCTGTATATTTGTGAAAGAGGCATGTTATCTAAGAGCAATCGCTTGAATTCTTAAAACAACAATGCACAGTAAGGATATGGCTTAAAGGTAGCATTTAAGAATTACGCTTTAAACACTTTAACAGAAGAAAATATATGAGACAGTTCAGATTGAGCTCAGGGTAGTCAATGACTAAATCCTGAAGGCTATCCTTTTTCTTCACTATCTAGAGCTTT
>APFE030419917.1:3878-24674 GCA_000404065.3 Pinus taeda | reverse complement strand
GGTGTGCAGGAAAATAGAAAGCCCAAGGGCGGTTTGATGAAAGCCCAAGGGCGGTTATCAAACGAAAACGCCAAACAAGTCGCAACGAAAGCGAAAGTGAGAAGCAAGTTCTCATCATAAGTACTGAATTTCTGTCTTATTTTCATGATTTTTTCTTTTTCTCTTTAGCTGTGAATAATGTGTTGGTGTACAATGTTGGACTCTGGAGTAACGTTACAAGGGTTACAGGGATTCCGAGTTAGTAGTAACGTTACAGGGATTCCTAGTAGTAGTAGTGATCTCATCAGTGTTTTTATTTTATTATTATCTAATTTTAAGGTTATATTTAAGTCATACATCAAATTAGTGTATGAGATCTCTTGTTTGTGGAACAATGTATCTATTTTCATTTTCTCGTTAGTTGTGAATAATGTGTTGTTGTAGAATGTTGGACTTTGGAGTAACGTCACCAACATTAATATCAGTGGAATGTTTAAAAAGTGAATTAGTAGTACTCCAACATTAATATCAGTGGAATGTTTAGAAAGTGAATTAATAGTAGTGGAACATTAATATCAGTGGAATGTTTAAAAAGTGAATTAGTAGTACTCCAACATTAATATCAGTGAAATGTTTAAAAAGTGAATTAGTAGTAGTGGAATGTTTAAAAGCGAATTAGTAGTACTCCATATGAATAATGTGTTTTTGTAGAGCCATTCATATCCGTGTTATGTTTAAAAAGTGAATTGGTAGCTAAGTGTACAAAGGTATATATACTTTACCCCTTCTGGTTTTTAACCTTTGACCTCTTATGAGGAAACACAAGCTCTTAACCATTAGGTCCACTCATGCTCCAATTTAAAAGGTCAAAATTGTTGGTAATTTTTTTGAAATTTAGATTGAATGTGAGCAAGTTGTATAAATTAAAAGAGTTTTTTTTCATGTTTGACTCTTTTTTTTCAAGAGGATAAAAACGAAGAAGAGAGTTGAACATGGAAAAAAACTTTCTTAAATTATACAGCTTATACTCATATTCGATCTAAATTTCAAAAAAAATTACCAACAATTTTGGCCTTTTAAATTAGCAAAACTATAATAATCTGGTAGCAAGCATAAAGATAAAATGTTAAAAAATTTAGAATAATCTCTATCTTCTTAAAATTCAATAAACAAAAGAAAATATTAACTAATACATAAAAATATACATACGGATGAATTAGTTAATATTTTCTTTTCTTTATTGAATCTTAAGAAGAAAAGAGATTATTCTAAACTTTTTAACATTTTACCTTTAGGCCTACTACCAGTTTTGCTAAGTTAAAAGGTCAAAATTGTTGGTAATTATTTTGAAATTTAGATTGAATGTGAGTACAAGTTGTATAATTTAAGAGAGTTTTTTTTCATGTTCAATTCTCTTCTTTTTTTAGATAAAAAAAGGTGTTTTTTTTCTTAGTATAAAAAAAAGTACAAAACCATGGATCTGTCTATTTGTTTCTAGTCAATTCTCATGTGCATCTTTTGTCAATATTCTTATATTTATGTGTTTCTATCTATCTACTTCCCTACTATCTTCTATTAGAAAAGTAATGATCCTAAATACATTGATAGCCATTATATGACCCTTATATAGATTATCCAAAAAAACCCAAAATGTTACAACATAGTTCTCACCATCATGTCTCCCCAAAAACTATAACAGAGCTCACAGGTGCTAACAAAATAAACCAATAATTTTCTCTTAAGAGAAATTAATGCTACTAACATTAATCAAATCATCTTGAACAAAAGCTGCAAAGTAGAACTTACTGGGTTCCTTAGATATACCATGCCTGGATAGGATATCTACAATCTGATTTTGTTCCCTGTAAATATGTCCAAATTCAATATATTGATAAGTACTTGCAGGAGCATCCAACTCACCGTAATTGGGAAAAAAAATTCCAACCAGGTTCAAAGGCTATTGATAGATTGGACTGTTTAATTTTTACTGTAATAATTTTTCTTTTAGTTTGTTTTACAAAGTCAGTGAGTTTAGACATATCTTTTTACTTCAGTTAGAATTACTGTAGCTCAGTTATTGGTTAAGGAATGGTCCGTTAAATTAGGGAAATAAGAACCAATTGTTCCTCCAAGTCTTGGAATGCCAAGTGATTATAGTTATTAACAAAAATAGTATTTCTGTAACCATATTCTATATCAGTTGGATTAACTGTAAAGATCAACTGAAAATAGAGAGGTATAAAAACAAATCAAATGTAACAGAGAGGGGTTCAGTTGAGTGGAATTATAGGAGAAAAGTAATAGAAACAGTCAGAGCATTCAAACAGAAAGTTATTTGTCCATCTATACCATCTCTATAAATATTTGCCTAAATGAATTTTCTTTCCTTAAGGCCTGTTAAACTACCATACAAATAATATTTATCAAATTGCTATTGCAAGTATTCAAATATGAGCCACAGTCAAATATTAAACAACCAGACGAAGTCTCGGTAATCTACAGTCACGAATGACAGACAACCATACATTTATTTCGCACACAGTCGAATAAGAATCCTAGCATATGACATCCAGAAATCGAAGGTGAAGGAATTGCGTATAAGAATCAACCATTTTCCAGTGTTTGAAGACATAAAGAACAACCAACAAACAGAGACGAAATAAAAATGCAAAGAGGTAACGACATTGTACATTTTCTTTTCCTTTCATAAATTTCATTTTATATAGTCGAAGGACTACAGTTACAGTGATCATTGGTAAAGCCAGAACGATACTATGAAAAACAAAGTTTGTTACCATACATAGAGCAGAGTACAACATATAGTCGGAAAAGCCTTATAAACCAGAAACCCTGAACTAGGGTTTGACAAAACCAACCAACACCGGTTCCCATCTCCTGTAACACTTGATACAGGAGCAAACAGAAGAACTACAGCCGAGTTAGACTCATACAGCGACCGAAGGACTTGAGCAAGAACAAAGAACCTTAACATTAATCAAAACTACAACCAGACGTTTGGGATTCAGGCCTACGAAGAAAAGAAGTGACTGTACAAGCTAAACACTGGAGGATACGCTGCCCAGGTTGCCAACAGCGACCTGCAAACATTAACTCATATACATTACAACGAAAGCAACGATGGGAAATCCAAGAAAAGGTGCGAATGCCTATGGAGAAATGGAATTACAGGGAAATTACCTGGAGAGCGTAGTCGAGTGCAACCGTGTGACATCCTGAAGAGTTTGAGTGACTGTAGACCAAAGGAACAAAGTGGGTTAGTTCCAAAAAGAGAAGTCGAGCAAGATTGAAGCAAGGACAGGAGTCTTTACCTGTTCCAAACGAAGGACGTGCGCCTGAAAAGTCCTGTGCTCGAAGGAAAATACAGTGCCGCACTGTGAGAGACCCAACCAACAGCAAGCAGATAACACCCAACGAGATTCGAACCAGAGACAACAAGGTTCCAAGGAAACACAGCAAAACCACAGTGATTGCCAGAAACGGCTACAAAACCTCGACCAAGAACCACGAGATACACACAGACAACAAGATATAATAACCAACAACCAGTGCTTAACAATACCTTAAGGAATCCGCGCATGTAAGGAAGGAAAGAATAAAATTACTCACCGAAGTCAAGCCATAGAACTAGGCCGAATAGCCATCAAAACCAAATGCCATTTCCATTAAACTTGCAAGTAGGTTGAATAGAAGAGGAGCCGAGTTTTGCCCGCACAAAGAGTCGAACATACCAACAGAGAAGAGCATACAGCATTCTACCAAAGAAACCAAGAAACCCTCGACCCGAACAGAAAACCTCAGAGCGAAAACGACGAAGGAACAGTCCAGAAAGTGCCATAATGAATAAGGGTTAAGGCGTGAAGGGCAAACGGGAGCAGTTTCGAGGCGGAGTACACGGCATTTACTCCCGGCATTAACTCTCCAGCTACCAACCTTCACAAAAATCCCGCGGACAAACACGGTTAAGATTTTTATCTGCCACGTATGCTATTTCCCTCCGCGTGTAAAGTGTAAAGCGTATGCTAAGTGGGTTGGGTTACACCAGAGTGGTATCAGAGCAGTGAGTTAAAGAGATTTGAAAAAAAAAATGGATGTAGGTAGACGAGGACGAGGCCGAGGTGCTCGTAGAATGGCAAATGAGGCATTACGAGAAGAACTCAGAGTTCTTACTGCTCGTTTGGAAGCAGTAGAGGCAGGCAGGAGAAGAGATCCAGAAATGGGCGATGTGAGTGAAGAAGAAGTAGAAGTGGCAGCAGATGGCCCTGAAGGCGAATCAACAAAAGTGAAATTACTGAAGTCTGTCTTATTGTCGAACAGCAGACCAAAACCAGAACTCCCGACATATGATGGTAGTTTGTCTATTGATGTTGTGTTAGATTGGATTAGTGAGATGGACAAGTATTTTGAATGCGAGGAAGTTAGTGAAGACTGTAGAGTCAAATTTGCAGCAAAAAAGCTGAAAGGACACGCAACTCTGTGGTGGGACAGTGTCCAGCATGAGAGGAAGAGGTTGAACAAAACATCGATTAAAACTTGGACAAGGATGGTAGCTAAATTGAAGGGCATATTTCTGCCAAGGTATTATCAAATCGCGTTACATAGACAGGTACAAAACTTGAGACAGAGGGGACTGACTATGAAAGTGTACAGAGGAATTCTACCGAGTGAATTTGCGAGCCGGATATACAGAGGATACGGCAGAAAGGACAGCCAGATATGTTAATGGACTGAGGATGGATATTTTGGATGAAATAAGTATTTTGTCTCCAAATAATACTGAGGAGGCATACCAGAGCGCAATTAAAGCAGAGGAGAAAATTAACCGAAGACAGAATGCCCGAAGAGGACGAGGGTCTACCAGAGGGAGAGGCCAGTCCTATGGCAGGGGCCGGACTGCCAGCAACAGCGAGGAAGCCAGCAGTTCGAGGACTTCGGGAACAACAGAAAAAGGAGACGGAACGAGAGGTGGAAGATCGTTCCAACGCGGCAGAGGAAATGGCCGTGGAAGGGGAACTGGTTATCAATGCTATAGATGCCACAAGTGGGGGCACCGTTCATTTGAGTGCCCAGAAACAGATTCAGCTGGACAGCAAGGCGCATATGTGGCGCAACTGGAGGAAACAACAGCACCCCCTCAAGAGGCAGAGAATGCCGCAGAAATGGGAGAAGCTTTAGTGCTGCATAAGGTATTACTGAAACTAGTTGATGAGAGTGTCGAACAGACGTAGCGGAAAGCTCTGTTCAGGACAATTTGCAAATCACAGGGTAAGTGTTGTAAGATGATAATCAATAGTGGAAGTACGGACAATTTGGTGTCCACAGAAATGGTGGAAAAGTTGGGGCTGAAGCGTTTAAAACACCCCAGTCCGTATAGAGTTTCATGGTTACAAAAGGGGCACCAGTTACTGGTGGACGAGCAGAGTGAGGTTGAATTTCAAATAGGACGATATAAGGATAAAATTATTTGTGACATCATGCCGATGGACGTATGTCACATATTATTGGGCAGGCCTTGGCAATATGATAGGAAGGTGACACATGATGGAGTGATGAACTGTTATAAGTTCGAAAAAGATGGGGTCAGGCATACCCTTGTGCCTATCAGGGAAGAGAAGGAAACAGCTGAAGCAAACGAAACCAAAGCATTGCTAATGAGCGGAAAACAGTTTTTAAAACAGGTGTGAAATAAGTTATACTGTAGTCAAAAAGACAAGGACAGTTCTCTTACATACAGAGATAACAGATTTACCCGTGGAAATACAGCAAATGTTGGAAGAATTTACAGATATAGTAGTGGACGACTTACCAGACAAGTTACCCCCCAAGCGGAGTATCAGCCACCATATTGACTTCATACCCGGAGCCAGCTTACTAAATAAAGTAGCCTATCGAATGAGCCCCAAGGATAATGAGGAAATCAGGAAACAGGTGCAAGAACTATTGGACAAAGGTTTAATCAGAGAAAGTTTGAGCCCATGTGCTGTGCCAACAGTCCTCGCCCCCAAGAAGGGAGGAGAGTGGCGGATGTGCACCGATTCCAGGGCCATCAATAAAATCACCATCCGGTACAGATTTCCGTTACCGCGTATGGTTATTGATGGTTGTTTAAGTGGGGCACTTACTTCTTAAAATAGACTTAAAAGCGGATATCACCAGATTCAGTACGAGAAGGGACGCAGTGGAAGACGATTTTAAACAAATGGGTTATATGAATGGCTGGTCATGCTTCGGGTTGAGCATGACCGCACATTCATGAGACTCATGATGAGTGTTGGGGTTATATTGGAAATTTTTGTAATAGTTTATTTAGTTGCATCCTTATTTTCAGCAAGACGAAAGAAGAACACTTCTGGCATGTGCGCAAAGTGTTGGAAAAGCTACAACAGAACAAGTTATTAATAAATTTGAAGAAATGTACGTTTCTGCAAAGAGAATTAATTTATTTGGGATTTGTGATAGCAGAAAATGAATTAAAGATGGATCCGGAAAAGGTAACAGCAATAATAAATTGGCCGTCACCGAAAAATTTATTTGAGGTACGTAGTTTCCATGGATTGGCAAGTTTCTATAGAAAGTTTATTAAGAATTTTAGCGGAATTTGTGCTCCTATGTTAGAGACCATCAAAAAGGCCAGCCAACCTTTTCGATGGACAGAAGCAGCAGAAAAAAGTTTTCAACTATTGAAAAAGAAGATAACGGAAAGACCGATTCTTAGGCTACCAGATTTTCCGAAATTATTTCAGGTACGTTGTGATGCTAGCGGAATAGCGATCGGGGCTGTACTCAGTCAGGAGGACAGGCCTGTAGCATTTTTCAGCGAAAAGCTGAATGAGAGTAGGCAGAAGTACTCCTCATATGACAAAGAATTTTACGCAGTGGTACAGGCTTTAAGACATTGGAGGCATTATTTGTTAGGGAACGAGTTCGTGTTGTTTTCAGACAATTCTGCATTGCAATATGTAATGCATCAACACAAACTCAATCATAAACATGCCAAATGGGTGGAGTACTTACAGAGTTTTAATTTTGTGCTAAAACATATTAGTGGACAAGCAAACAAGGTGGCCGACGCATTAAGTAGAAAAGCTCTACTTTTGCAGAAGAGTGTTGTACAAGTTTTGGGTTTTGAACATTTACGAGATATTTACAAAACAGATACAGATTTCAGAGAAGCCTATGAGGCGTGCCAAAACCCTTTGATAAGGGGTAATAGCCCTTGGTTAGATTACAATATACAGGAAAAATTGCTATTTAAGGGAGGACAACTGTGTATCCCCAACTGTTCCATGAGGGAGAATATTATTCGTGAAAAACACAGCGGGGGTTTGGCTGGACACTTCGGTATAGATAAGACCTTGGAGCAACTTAGTCATTTCTATTTTTGGCCAAGAGTGCGACGAGACGTACAACGTTTTGTGACTAAGTGTAAGGTGTGTCAATTAGCGAAGGGACACAGCGAGAACACAGGATTATATACGCCATTACCTGTTCCAGGGAGAGCTTGGGATTCGGTGAGTCTAGATTTTGTTTTGGGACTGCCAAAAACGCAGAAAGGTTATGATTTAGTGATGGTAGTGGTGGATCGTTTCTCAAAAATGGCACATTTCATACCTTGTCGGAAAACTAGTGACGCCACTCATGTGGCCCACTTGTTTTCTAATGAGATTGTCAGATTACACGGGTTACCAACAACCATCCTATCTGATAGAGACGTGAAGTTCACAGGACATTTTTGGCGTACCTTATGGAAAAAAATGAACACCCAATTAAGCTACAGTTCTGCTTATCACCCGCAAATCGACGGGCAGACAGAGGTTGTGAACAGAAGTTTGGGAAACCTATTACGCAGCTTAGTTGGGGAGAATTCACGGATGTGGGACCGAGTGCTAGTGCAAGCAGAGTTTGCTTACAACGATTCGCCAAATCGTAGCACGGGTCTCAGTCCCTTTCAGATCCTATATGGCATGCACCATCGTGGAGCGCATGGACTTCGGGATATTGGTTTACATGAATGACGGAGTGCGGATGGAGAAGATTTTGCTAATGCAATGAGGGATTTACACGAACAGGTGAAAGAAAAATTACAGGACAACAGCTCAAAATATAAACAACATGCAGATCTAAAGAGAAGAGAAGTTCATTTTGAGGTAGGGGACGAAGTCCTAGTACACTTGCGTAAGGAACGTTTCCCTAAGGGTACGTACAATAAACTAAAGTACAAAAAGATAGGACCTTGTAAGATCTTGTGAAAATTTTCGGCAAATGCCTACGAAATACAACTACCACCCGGAATAGGCATTTCACCTATCTTCAATGTGGTAGATCTGTTTCCGTATACAGGCGATCTGATGGAGGAAAAGAAATATGGACCCGGACAATCCACGCGGAACACCTAGGAAGACAGATAAACTTGGAAAAGACAAATGCCTTATGTCCAACCCCCTGAGATCGAAGGCATCCTCGAAACTCAGGTAGTTAGACGTACTCGGCGGAAAAATTATTTTCAGTACCTGGTCAAGTGGAAGAACCATCCGATTGAGGACAGCTCATGGCTTGACGCCAGGCAGATTGGACGAACAGGAACGTCGGTCGAGGAGCTCATGAACCGGAGTCATGATCTCTTTTCACCCCGGGAGCCTGATGCGGGAGCGTCCAACACACTGTAATTGGGAAAAAAAATTCCAACCAGGTTCAAAGGCTATTGATCGATTGGACTGTTTAATTTTTACTGTAATAATTTTTCTTTTAGTTTGTTTTACAAAGTCAGTGAATTTAGACATATCTTTTTACTTCAGTTAGAATTACTGTAGCTCAGTTATTGGTTAAGGAATGATCCATTAAATTAGGGAAATAAGAACCAACTGTTCCTCCAAGTCTTGGAATGCTAAGTGATTATAGTTATTA
Organism: Pinus taeda; assembly: GCA_000404065.3. Classification (NCBI taxonomy): domain Eukaryota; kingdom Viridiplantae; phylum Streptophyta; class Pinopsida; order Pinales; family Pinaceae; genus Pinus; species Pinus taeda. The sequence continues at coordinate 15,773 of APFE030419917.1, read as the reverse complement.
ACAAAAATAGTATTTCTGTAACCATATTCTATATCAGTTGGATTAATTGTAAAGATCAACTGAAAATAGAGAGGTATAAAAACAAATCAAATGTAACAGAGAGGGGTTCAGTTGAGTGGAATTATAGGAGAAAAGTAATAAAAACAGTCAGAGCATTCAAACAGAAAGTTATTTGTCCATCTGTACCATCTCTATAAATATTTGCCTAAATGAATTTTCTTTCCTTACGGCCCGTTAAACTACCATACAAATAATATTTATCAAACTGCTATTGCAAGTATTCAAATATGAGCCACAGTCAAATATTAAACAACCAGACGAAGTCTCGGTAATCTACAGTCACGAATGACAGACATCCATACATTTATTTCGCACACAGTCGAATAAGAATCCCAGCATATGACATCCAAAAATCGAAGGTGAAGGAATTGCGTATAAGAATCAACCATTTTCCAGTGTTCAAAGACATAAAGAACAACCAACGAACAAAGACGAAATACAAATGCAAAGAGGTAACAACACTGTACATTTTCTTTTCCTTTCATAAATTTCATTTTATAAAGTCGAAGGACTACAGTTACAGTGATCATTGGTAAATCCAGAATGATACTATGAAAAACAAAGTCCGTTACCATACATAGAGCAGAGTACGACATATAGTCGGAAAAGCCTTATAAACGAGAAACCCTGAACTAGGGTTTGACAAAACCAACCAACAACAGTTCCCATCTCCTGTAACACTTAATACAGGAGCAAACGGAAGAACTACAGACGAGTTAGACTCATACAGCGACCGAAGGACTTGAGCAAGAACAGAGAACCTTAACATTAATCAAAACTACAACCAGACGTTTGGGATTCAGGCCTACCAAGAAAAGAAGTGACTGTACAAGCTAAACACTGGAGGATACGCCGCCCAGGTTGCCAACAGCGACCTGCAAACATTAACTCATATACATTACAATGAAAGCAACGATGGGAAATCTAAGAAAAAGTGCGAATGCCTGTGGAGAAATGTAATTACAGTGAAATTACCTGGAGAGCGCAGCCGAGTGCAACCGTGTGACATCCTGAAGAGTTTGAGTGACTGTAGACCAAAGGAACAAAGTGGGTTAGTTCCAGAAAGAGAATTCGAGCAAGATTGAAGCAAGGGCAGGAGTCTTTACCTGTTCCAAACGAAGGACGTGCGCCCGAAAAGTCCTGTGCTCGAAGGAAAATACAGTGCCGCACTGTGAGAGACCCAACCAACAGCAAGCAGATAACACCCAACGAGATTCGAACCAGAGACAACAAGGTTCCAAGGAAACACAGCAAAACCACAGTGATTGCCAGAAACGGCTATAAAACCTTGACCAAGAACCATGAGATACACACAGACAACAAGATATAATAACCAGCAACTAGTGCTTAACAATACCTTAAGGAATCCGCGCACGTAAGGAAGGAAAGAATAAAATTACTCACTGAAGTCAAGCCACGGAACCAGGCCGAATAGCCATCAAAACCAAATGCCATTGCCATTAAACTTGCAAGCAGGTTGAATAGAAGAGGAGCCGAGTTTTGCTCGCACAAAGAGTCGAACATACCAACAGAGCAGAGCATACAACATTCTACCAAAGAAACCAAGAAACCCCCGACCCGAACAGAAAACCTCAGAGCGAAAACGACGAAGGAACAGTCCAGAAAGTGCCATAATGAATAAGGGTTAAGGCGCGAGGGGCAAACGGGAGCAGTTTCGAGACGGAGTACAGGGCATTTACTCCCGGCATTAACTCTCCAGCTACCAACCTTCACAAAAATCCTGTGGACAAACACAGTTAATATTTTTATCTGCCACGTATGCTATTTCCCTTCGCGTGTAAAGTGTAAAGCGTATGCTAAGTGGGCTGGGTTACACCACTTTCCAAGTTCCTTATTTTCCATATTCGGTTTGATAATATAGGAGGATTAAATAGTGAATAATCCTTCACCTAGTCAATGATGCTCTTAGCATCTCCATAAACTTGTAAGTTCTCTAGCCCCAACCATTTTGCACCTAAGAGAGCACCGCATAATGCAATAATTTATGCTTTGTTGTTAGTGTCGTAGCCACCCTCCCACCATAAATGATAATAGTTTCCTGACACTAATATAATGAATGCTCTACATCCACATTTTCTTTGCATACATTTCCCATCAAAATACCCCACAAGAAAGTCCTTCCAAATACCCATGTATATGATTTTCCTTTTGTTTGTGTGTCTCATAGTCAGCCCAATTTCTGCAAAAAAAGCCACTGTCTTAATCACATCTTCCTAAACCACTACATCTTTCTGTTAAAAACAAGAGCATTCCTACTCTGTGAAATGGATACTATAATGTAAATGGGAAGGGATCGACACTAGTGCTGAGAATTGAACTAGTAATATGAGCAAGATTTTAGTGACTGATGTTGTCTATTAGGAGCAATATTAAATGCATCTAGTACCCCATCCCAAACCACCACAATGTATGGGCAACATGACAGCAAATGATCAGCATCTTCACAACCCCTCTTGCACATAAGACAAATTCTGGGACCTATAAAGTTGCTGAGTTGGAGGTTCTTCCAAGTGAGTATACGGTTGTGCAGTGCCAACCAGTAGCAACATTTGAGATTTTGTGGTATCTCCCATTTCTATGTAACCTGGAACCACAAGTAGTAATTGAATTCCTTCTCTGCCATAGGAAATATGTGATAAATTCCCTTCACCATCCGCTATCCTTTATTTATCTGCCCATCCCAAACTATCCTTTCAGTTTTTTCTGTGATGGATATGCCAACGGAATATAATTGAGTGAGGTACATGTCACATTCTATAGCAAGATTACCTTGCAACCCCAACTCGTTCGCCTTGATACAGGACTGACGATTGATATTTTTATAGTGAATATAATGGCTTTTATTTAGGTGGAATATGCCTTTGACATGTAGAAATTCAAGTAGAGGGATTGATAAAGAGTGGGTCCCTATGAAACTCATAAGTGCATCTAAACCAATCTTAATCATAGTCTCATCCCCTATGTCCTAGTGCAATTAGCCCAACATCCACTGTCAGGTTTTCATCACACTGCTCCATATCTATGATGTACTTGATTTCATCCTTGCACCATGCCTGATCCAAGTAGAGAACAATTGACCATACATATATTTTCCTCTAACAATTTGTGACCATATACCATTATCAGACATTTCCCTCCACATATTTTTGATAATTAATGCCTTAATAAAAGTAAAAGTATCTAAAACCCCCCATCCACCCTCCACAATTGACCTAGCAAGTGATTTCCATCTAACCAAGTGAATCTTCCCCATAAGGTATTGTTAAGACCACAAAATCCCAGCCATAATAGTCTCTATCATGTGAATAATATCCATCGGTAACTAGAACAGATGCATCTAGTATACATATATGTTTTAAAGCATCGATTTTAACAGTGTCAAACAACCTCCCATAGATAACCACCTATGTTTCCATCTAGCTAGTTTTTTGTCAAACCGGATAGACAACCAATCCTAGTCCTGTATACAATACTTATTAGGTTTTAATCGAGAACCTAGGTATATAAACCCTTCATCAAAATGTATGGAGGCAATATCAAAAAGATTACTAATATTCCTAATGACACGGTCCTCACTATCTCCATGAACCGTAATGGACTTTGATTTATCATACATAAGCCTGAAGCCTCACTAAATGTCATAATAATCTTATGGATTTGATAGCATTCATCAAGAGATGCCACAACCATAAATAACAAGTCATTCGTGACCATCAAATGAGTAATAACATTGTGTCTCATAACTCGAACACTAGAAATTAGACCCTTATTTCTTGCATCCCCCATCAGGCAACTCAGAAAATGTATAACAAGGAGAAAGAGGAGAGGTGACAGGGAAAATCCCTCTCTCAAACCCCTAAAAGCCCTAAAGAATCGAGTCAGTAAACCATTAATGATAACTAAAAAATTAGTTTTATTGATTCATGCCATAATCCATTTAATGTTTTGAAGGTTTAAGCTAACCTTGTGTAGAACCAACCTCAAGAATTCCTAGCCAACATAATCATAGGCTTTGATCAAGTCAACTGTGAGCAAACATACCTTCATCATCTAGCCCTTCATAGAGTGTAAGACTTCCTGAGCTACTGCAACGAAATCCTGAAGCTGTCTGCCTTCCAAGAAACCAAATTGTTCAAGAGAGATGTGCATCGACAGAGCTAATTTAAGCGTACAAGTGATTAATTTTGAGCTAATTTTATACATAGAGTTGCACAAAGAGATTGGTCCGTAGTTTGCAAGGGTCCTTGGATTCTCCTTCTTAGAGATTAAGAAAATAAATGAGGCATTGATCGCCCCAGAGATGAACATGTTAGGAAACTAGCTAACAAAAGGATAGAAAAGATAGATCAGTGCCTTAGAATTTAGCCTCTTCAAGGGGGCAACCTCCTTTACATTACACAAATGAACAATTCTTGGATGATCCAAATGACTAAACCTCCCTTCTATATATAGGAGTCTAAGGGGTCATAATATAATCAAGCCGAGATAACAATAATAACATAAGGGCACAAAAATAACAATAGTGGGTTTCTATGGGGAATACTAATAACAATATGGGGACAATAGGGCCACAATAATAACAATAAGGGATACAATGACAATAGTAATGGGGGAATCACTAGTATTATAGGGGCCTAACAGAACCCAAGGGAACTTGACTCTTCTGTAACTGCTAGAAGGTCTGACTTCATCAACTCTATGAAATGTAAGAATAATTCAACCCCCCAACCATCTAGACTTGGGAATTTATCCTTCACACACTCCTTCAAGACCACAGTCCTCCCTTGTTACCTATTGTCCTAGATGATCATTGTTCTCCTCCGAAAACATCTTAGATAAATGGGCAATGCACTCCATTTGCGAAAATAAATATTTCTCTTGCTCTTTAAATAGCCTACTAAAGTGATTAACAACCGCCTATTCAATCTTTGATTGAGAGCTATAAAAATGACCTTATTCACCCCAAACACCCCTAATGGCATTAGCCTTCTTCCTTAGGTTAGCATGCATGTGAAAAATTCTGTAATTTCTATCACCAACAACAACCCACGTGGCCCAAATTTTCAAGTGTATATCAACCTCCTGAGACAATAAGATCGATCTCTTTTTTTCCTTCCAATTCCAAAAATTTAGCTCTATACAACCTAGAGAAAAATAGTGGGTCATTAGGACCATTGTAATACTGAAGGATGTTCTCGATGTCAAAAAGAGACTTATTTTTAGTATTCCTCTTTTCTTTGGCGCAAAGGATGACCTCCTTTTTAAGGGATCTTAATTTCTCATAAATGGAGGACATGTTATCTATCAAGGTGGATATCGAGTTCCTTCTCCATACATTAAACACCAGTGCATCAAATTCCTTCAATTTTGACCAATTAGAGTTGAATTTGAATGGATAAAATCGTCTCATAACCACCCCCTCATAGGATAACAAGATCGAATAATGGTCAAAAACAAATGAAGTGATAATCGAAGATTTTATCCCTGCAAGATCATTATACATAGGTTGAATCATAATGAACTTGTCCAATCTCTTGGACATGCCCTATATTCCAATGCATCCATTCCTCCATGTGGGAGAAATGGGTACCAAAGTGACATATTTGAGCGCAGTCGTATCCAACATGTCCTTGAAGAATGTAGATAGAGAATCCTCTTGAGACTTATCTCCCCAAATTTCATCAATCCCCATAATTATGTTAAGATCCCCAATAATAATAAGAGACTTCAGTCTCAAGAGTCTCGAGACAGTGACATGATCCCAAAATAGCCTATGACCATCATATGGAGCATAAGTATTAATAATGTGAATCTTCTGACATGATCTCAATAGATGACCGATCAAGATGATGTCTGCACATTTAAAAAATTCTTTCAACAATATGAATTTAGGGTTCCAATCGCACCCAAGCCACGAGAGTGACTTGTAGTGTTAGATGCCCACACAAACTAGTCAGGGAAAATCGACAATAGAGCCTCTAAGAACTTTTCTCAGGGGATCATCATGGTTTCCTAGAGAAGAATCATAGAGGGGTTGTGCATCTAGACCAAACCTCTAAGGGAGTTGATTTTATGGGCCACTCCCAAACCCCTAACATTTGAAGATAATATAATCATGAAGACACTTTCATCTTAGGTATATCCTCTCTAAGGACTCGTGTACCATTGAAATCAGATATCAAAACATGACCAAATTTTTAATATGGATCAATATGAAAAACCTACCAAGTACCCTCTAACCTAGGGGACGATGACAAAAAAGAAAGGTTACAAACATAGACCAAATGTGTAATCATGTTCAACTCTTTTCTTAGTGTCTGAAAGGATATAAACTTTTTCATAGCATGGTGTTTCGAGAATTGACCAAAATCTAGTTTTGTTAGAAAATGAGAAAGACAGTGAATATTTTCTTGATCTTGATAATTACTTGTGATGTTTCTTATTATTAAGATTCTTTATATCTTCTTTATTTATTTCATCAAGCAATTACCAAAAGCACTAGCACATAAAACAATAGACACCAGATGTAGGCACATGCTAAGGCAAAATCTCCTCGAGGGAAAAACCCAATCAAGATAAATAGTCCTTTCAATAGTGCTCTTTGGGAATATTCACCCTAGACCAAGACCATACCTTCCCTCCACACCAAGTTAGGCTCCTCTAATTTTTACCTCTTCCCAACCACTTTGACTATGCATCAACTTACGAAAACTGGCATCTTCTGACAATAGTGAAATTCGAAAGACTTCGTAGCAAATATTCACCTTCAATATGGGGAGTTGCTACGAAATTTGAATTTTCTGTTGACATGTCTTCCTGAAAAATAGGAGTCCTTTGTGAGATGATGTGGACACTCCTATGACTTGTATCTCATCTATTTGCCTCGTGTGTTGATGCCCAAGAACTTCCAAAACATAGAAAAACAGAGTTTTGACAATTTCGTAGCAAACTTCAATAGCGAATTTTAGAAACACCTTTTTGTTACTCCTATGCTCTTTCTGTAAGTTCTGAGGTCTTCCTTGATGTTATTAAGCTAAATACATGCCCTTACATCTCCATTTTCTTTGTTTTTAGCTTGTCTTATCCTCCATGAAAAGCTACAGCAGTTTTGTAGCAAAAAAATGGCTTTACTATGGGGAGTCACTATGAAACTGTGCATTTCCAAGTTTTTTATTTTTCATGATTTTTTCCACCTCCTTGTCTTTTCTAATATCTTGTATAAGCCTGTATACTACTGAAATTATTAGTTAAGCATAGTGTAGGAAACATTTGTGGATGTTACCAATTTCAAGGGGTCGTCTCTACTTCAACAAAAATCTTCAGATTTCTTGATACTCAAATATACATGTGATAACAAATCCTGATAATTACTTGTGATGTTTCTTATTATTCATATTATTTATATCTTCCTTCTTTAGTTCATCAAGCAATTACCAAAAGAAGTAACAAAAAAAAAATAAACACCAAATGTAGGCACATGCCAGGGAAAAACCCCTCGAGGGAAAAACCTAGTCAAGATAATTCTTCCTTTTAATATTGTTCTTTGAGACTCTTCACCCTAGATCAAGACCAAACTTTCCCTCCAAACTAAGTCATCCTCCCAGAACTTCAACCTCTTCCCAACAAATTTGACTATGTAGCAACTTATGACAACTTGCAGCTTCCGGCAATAGTGAAACTTGGAAGAATTCGTTCTTCCAATCTAGGACATGAAAAAGAAAGAGAGGGAGACCAATATTTTGATTTTCCTTGTCTCCTTAGACTTCCCAAAACTTAGACTCACTTTAGTTTCATGGAAACAAACTTCACACCTTTTCCCAGCTACAAGAGAACTTCACACTTCTTCCGAGCAACAAGAGATTTTCACAATTCTTCCCAGCTACAAAATAATTCAAACTTGATGAGAGAATGATGCTCCAAATGAATTTGATGAGTTTCCTTTTATAGGCTTCTTGTGGGGTCGAATAGGATCCTTAGGCTGACTTGATCTTCTCTTTGGCCAACATGGTGTGGAGGTTACACAATTCATATTTGACTCAATACTTAACCTTTTTACATGATTCAAAAGCCCAAGAAGGGTCTCTTTAAATGTATAATAACTCTATAGACTCAGAATAAATTCTAGAAGTCCTCAATGGGGAATTCGACCTAAAACATGGTGACCCAAGCATGAAACCCATGCTTTAATAAGTCACAATAATAATAATAAAATTTCTTATCTTTATTCTTTTGACAAGTATATTACATGATGACTCAAGTACATTATTGAATACTGAACATAGTTATAGTTTCCAACACTCCCTCTTAACTACAGAGGTATTGATAATGTACAAATACAATGGAAGATATCAAGCTATATGAACCATGAAGAAATTTAGGCTCCACAACGCCATGGACTAGATTCCTGACTAGGGCAATCTACCCAAATAGTCACTCAACAGTTTAGGTACTGCAATGCCATGGAGTAGATTTCTTGGCCAAGGCAATCTATCTAGGTGGGACTAAGATGGAATCAAGATTTGAGCCCCTTTAAGCATTTTTAGGCTTACTAACCATCAACCCATAAATCTAGGTGTGTATCCAAAATAGAGCTCAATAACCAACACTGCCTTTCCAAATTCATACATCAACACAAAGTGTCAACTAGATCTCTTCCCAGGGAATGCTTCATTCACAAAACCTCAACACCCCTTGATCCAACAGATCAAGAAGGACTAATTTCTCCCAATCAACTTGATTGGCTACCAGAATTCTATCAAATCCTTCGAGAGATTCACCTATACAAACATAACCCCAATAAATAATATAGTTTCAGATGTACATAATCAAATAAAAAACTCCAAGGTCTTTGAGAAAACTTGATGTTGCTTCCCATCTCTCCATAGTAGGAATATCAACTAAATATTTGATAGAATATTCCTTAATAATATATTTTCCTTCCTACTTCCCATGTAGCAACATATCCTCTGAAATACATTCTTCATTTCATTCAAAGCTATGCCATTCCTCTCAGAAAGCATCTCTTCGTTCAGACTCCCTCCTAATCTTAGGGAGATATCTTATATTCATGCTTCCTCTCGGAGATCAACTTCTTCCTTTTCGAAATCAAAGAATATTTCATAGCTTCCAACCATTTCATCAGATTTATCATCAACCTCATCACGCTTATCACATCAACGAAAATATTCACCAAGTTTAAGATTGTGTACCTTCACATCTTAAATCACAAGTACGACCAAATATATAGAAACATGATGTTAGGAATATCAAAATCATGAAAGCATTTCATATTTATGCATATGAGATACCCAAACTCAATTACAAAAAAGAGACGTATACTCTTCAACATCTTGCTAGGGACTCAGTTATACATGCTAGACTACTTCATAAAAACATTCATTCCATCTAGGGTTTCAATGTATCTTCCAAAGTTATGGCATACCTTACTACAACATATAGAAAACCCGAGAAACAATTCATACAAATATAGATCTAAAAAGCATCTAACACCTTTTCAAAATACATATGTTAGAATTCTCACTATGGATTCTGTTGGCAATACCAGGGGGGGGTTGTTGTGAATCAATATTCCTTAGAAATTAGAACTTTTAAATATTTTCAGAACATTAGTTAATATTCAATTATTATTAATGTTTATGCAGTAATAATAGTAAATAAAAGAACACACTACGCTCAAGAATTTTAGGTGGAAAACCCCCTCCAGGTCAAAAACCATCAAACGTTTTTCTAATAAATTCTTTAATCTTCAGCCCCAAATGAAATGAAAGCAAGAACTTCCTAGAATTCTAAGATTTTTTTCTTCTCCAGCTCCCACTGGAAGGACACCCCAATGCCCTGGTTTCTTCAGTAATCAACTGAATGGATGCCCCAACACCCTAGCGAGCCACAATTTGCCCTAGCACCACCCTACCACCCTGAAGTGCTCATAGGCCCCAACTTGTAGGCGACTTCATGCACCTTCCTAGCACCTCCCTGCTACCCTATAATGACTGAAATAAGACAAGAGTTTGGATTCTCGTACCAGGGACAACAATCCACAATACAATATGATTTACAATGCTTTTGACTGAACACCCAATCACACTATGACCTGCAACCCAACGATGATATCATCCCAACAGAGACTCCTATACCTCCCAAGAATTCCTTTTTGACTCTAGGAATATTGACTCTTTTACAATAATGACTCTTCTAATGATGACACTTTTACAAATGAATGTTTTAGAACTTTACAATGATGACTCTTGGCCTTAACACTTCTTCACAATATAGGGATGGTTGTAATGTCTTCAAAGGATGTCCTGCTGCAATGCTTCCTTTGATTTGATACTTCTGCTCTTGAATTCTTGCTTGAAGTTGTACTTGAACCTTCTTCTACCTACATGCAAAATTTGCACAGTAAAACCAATCCCAAAACAAAACAAAATACCCTTCAACTTACCTTTGCCTGCAAAACACATGTAAGTGCATAATAATGAATAAATTAAAATTAAAATTACAATGTGTACCTGAAGTGTGCTTGTCACTTTCGTTGCTGACTTGTTACAATAGTAGACAAAGACTCCCACTCTTGATATAGGTCGGAATCTATGCAAGACTATATCAAAAACTGGCCTAAAGATATATACAATAAAAACTGATGATAGAACCTAGACTTGTGATGGACCAAGTTCTAAGTACAACAACATAGACCATTCTATCAACTATGACAAGACAAGTGACATGAACTTACAACATCATATAGATTTATTAGACTTGGTATAACATCAAGAATATGTAGCATCAAATGTGTAGTATCAAGAATAGGACATCCGAAATGTGGTATCAAAACTAACTATGACATATAGAGACATAGAGATATAACAGAGACCCTGTATGTACTTAAGTTGTCCTGAAAAAACATATGTCAGAGAAGATACTCATATTTCAAATGTAAACAATAATCATACATACCTTGCTATAGGAGGCTTACCCTTGATTGTTGATGTGTGGTCCTTATTGCAGTGATCCTCGAATGCATGCTTTTTCTTTCCTTCTCGGAGATCTATATTGAATCTATTGTATCTGTGTAATTTCGGATCTCCAGGGTCTGAAATTTCATTTTGTGATAGCCATCTAATTTTTCTATCCAACCACATAGGTCTAATCAAGATTGGATTATTCAAGAAAGAGTTATGCCCAATCTCCCACGACGACCTGCTTATAGACTAGTTCAGTAGAGCGAACTTGTATGGAGTTCCATGTGTCACTATTACGACCTTCGGCCCTAAACATGATACTCAACAAAATATAGTATGTCCTATTTCTATGACTATTTACGAAATTTAAATCCGATGCTTAGAGAGAAAGTTATGACGATTTTACCAACGTCACCTATTTCACATGGAATTTGGGACCCTGCAAAAACCCTAACTTCCTTAGATAATATCTCCGAAAATATATCAAACCAAGATCTGAAATTAGGTCAAGAAGTTCATAAAGGTTTATGCTGAAATGGGTTTTAATTTCAGCATTTGAAGCTTCGTATAAAAAAATCTATAGCAAAACTTCCATGATGACATGTTTGAAGCCACAAAATCCCTACTAGAGGAGGATATAAGGGTCATTATTTATATGAATGTCTTGAGTTGAGAGGGTCCTCAACAAGTGAACATTGGAGGATTTTAGAAGAATTTTTTATTATTATTAATTATTGACTATTCAATTACCACAACTAATTATGAGTGCCATACCACAACTCCATAGGGTTTTAGCCCACTAACTGGGGTTACTAACTTCAAACATGTGTTGAAA
>APFE030419909.1:0-28588 GCA_000404065.3 Pinus taeda | reverse complement strand
ATAATTGATTTTTATTTTTATTTTTTATTTTAGCTAATTTAAAACGTTTAACATACATCAACTTACAACATCCATTTTTACTCTTGATCCACCAAGCTCCGAGAGGGATCAAATATTTTTTTACTCTCTCACGATATTTGATCCCTCTCACGCTTAGTAGATCTAGAGTAAAGATGGATCTATGCTGGTTTAATTCCTGCCTTTAAATAGGCTACATTCCACGTGAATACCATGGGTCAATACCATGTGCCATTTTTATTTTTATTAATACTAATATTAGGGTTAATAATGTTTTTTTCATGGTATTAATATTAATCTAGCCCATGGTATTTGACCCATAGGTTTCACCTAAATGTAAGGCATTTTTTGAGTTCTCGTAAATATAAGGTGACTTACGTAGTAAATATAAAAAAATGTTTTATTTATTTACCATACCTCTAGTTTATTTATATTTTTATTAATTTACCGTACCTCTTTTACAAATATGGTATTTGGCCCATAGGATTCAGTTAAATAAAACCTCTTTTTTGAGACTTCATAAATAGAAAGAGGGTTATGGACTAAATATAAAAAGAGGTTTTATTTATTTACCATACCTCTAGTTTATTTATATTTTTTATTTATTTACCATACATTTTGAATTAGTATAAAAATAGGTTTTATTTATTTGCCATACCTCCACTTTATTTATATTTTTATTTGTTTACACCCTTGCATGTATATAAGGTTACTTATGGAGTAAATATAAAAAATGTTTTATTTATTTACCATACTTCTCATTTGTTTATATTTTTATTAATTTACCATACCTCTTTTATAAATATGGTATTTGGCCCATAGGGTTCACTTAAATAAAACTTATTCTTGAAAATTAGGACGAATGGAAGGTTGTAACTCCTACTTTCGAGGGCTAAATTGACCTTTTTTACCCTCTCCCTTAAAATAAGGTGGGCTAACCTCCATACCTAATTTTTTTATAAAATAATAAAATTTGAGTGATTTTGTAAAAATGTACTATGATACAAAATATTCGCCCACTAAAAATTTAAAACCCCTTAATTTCGCCTAAGGGTGAAAATTCACCCCCAAAATTTTCCATGGGATTAATAGTAAAAACACAAACAATTATTAACTCAAGGGAATAATGTTAAACCCTAAAATAAACATCTAAAAATTTAAAACCCCTTAATTTCGCCTAAGGGTGAAAATTCACCCCCAAAATTTTCCATGGGATTAATAGTAAAAACACAAACAATTATTAACTCAAGGGAATAATGTTAAACCCTAAAATAAACATGGTTAACAATGACCGTTTTTCATTTTGAGACAATCCTTGTCACAATGCGACGTTGGACCATGGTTGACCATGATCAACCATCTTTATTATAGGGTTTGTACTATTTATCTTATAGTTTATTCACCTTGAGTTTATAATATTAATTCCTTTGGGTTTATAATCCCTTAGATTTAATGCTAAAAATCCAAGGAATTATAAGCACTACATAATACTATTAAACCCTAAAGATTAATATTAATTACAAACCCTATAAATAATATTATACTCTCAGAATATCAACTCTTGAATTAATAAACTCAAGAAAATTGATATTATAAACCCAATAGAATAAAAAATTTGAAAAGTTAATCCTAAAACTTTTTTTTTTTTTTTTTTATTCTAATTAAAAAATTATTAGCTAATAATTATTATAAACTAATAATAATTAATATTAATGTAATTAACTTATTTAAAAATTAAAAAAACTAATTTAAATTTTATAATCAGAATAATTATATGAAAATTATATTTATTAATTGTAACCACTTTTCTTTCAATTTACTATTACAATTTTAACCTATAAAAATATAAAAATATGGTTTAATATAATATAGCTAAAACTTTAATATTTAAAACACTTCAATAAAGAGGTGTTTGGACTATGATTTTTTGTACAATAAAATCCGCCCATCTTCGTAATTAATGAGGTTATATCACCATTGCAAATTTCCTTTTAGTGCTGAAAATTTATGAAGTTATATTAGAGTTCAAAAATTATTTTTAATACCCTAATAGTTTTATAGTATCGAATTTTTTTTAAATCTAAACTGTAATACTCTCATTTAATATATGTTTGTAACTTTTATAATGAGTAATGAGTACAATATCACTCGAAAAAATAGATATTTCCAATATTTCTTTAGATTTTTATATATTACCTTATTTAATATAGTAATTAAAACTAAGATTATTATAGATATGTTTTCATTGATTAGTTACTATTTTTGAGTAAAATAATTATTATATAATAAATAAAATTATTAATAATAACAAAATTATAGGTATAACTGTATTTTTTATGTGTTTCTGAATAATATTGTGATGTAAGAAAAATTAACAATTCAAAATAAGGTATAAAATAAAATATGGTTATTTACAGTTAATGATGTTCAACCGTGGTTGAATGTCGCATTAAAAATCAACCATGGTTTAGCATGGTCAACCATGGTTCAATGTCACATTGTGACAAGCATTATTTCAATATGAAAATTGACCATGCTCAACCATGTTTATTTTAGTGTTTATTTACAATATTAGTCCCTTGGGTTTAATATTATTTCCTTGGTTGATCATTCCCTCAAGCTTCTTAAGGATTTCTGCTCTACCATGGGTATGACTGTTAACACAGACAAAACAAAAGTTATGATTATCAAATCTAAGAAGGACACTTACGCTAATTTTACGTATGACAATAATAACTTGGAAGAAGTGTATTCTTACAAGTACCTAGGAATTGATATCCATCACAAGCTCAACTGGAACCATAGCATTGAGAAAAGATCAATGGGGATGGAAAGCTTATTTTTGGTCTTGAAAAATAACTGTAAAAACAGCGGAAACCTCGTAAATGTGGGATAAAAATAAGTTCCTCTTTGAAACTTTAGTCACTCGCTGTTATCTTATATTGGCTGTGAAGTTTGGAGGCAATGCCCAGATCTCCAGAGAATCATGGAGGAAGATTGAGCCAAATCCAGAAGCTTTTATAACTTATAAAACCTTTAAAAATTTAAAGTTATACAACCATATCCTATTCTCCTTATATAAGCCGGTCTTTCTTCTATTGAGAGCCTAGCTATGCTCAGGTTTATGATGTACAAGCACAAGCTCAATAACATAGACAATCATAGGCTTCCTAAGCTAGCTTTAAATTCCAGCCAAAATCACCTAAGGCTTAACCAAGGATGGCATAAGGACACAAGGGCCTGGTTAAACTATTGTGAGATCAATGAGAACGATGCTTTGCAAAACATAAATAACATTAAAGATATTGTTACTTCTAAGTTCAAAGAGAAGTTATGGTGTGAGAAAGATTTAGCGTCTAAAAGAAAATTAAGTTATTATAAGAAGGTCATCAACCCCACCCTTGAAGATCAAAAGTATCTCTCTATTCTAACTAGCTCAAAAAAGAAAATTAATATAGCAAAGATTAGAACGAATTCTCATGAGCTCCATAGTGAAACTGGCCGCTGGGTAGTTCCTAAAATGCCATGGATAGAAAGGATCTGTCATATTTGTGAGAATAGGAGCATCGAGGATGAAAACCACTTCCTCTTAGAGTGCCCTGCTTACAACCACATTAGATCTCAATTTCACAACCTTTGTTACAATACTGACTTTCCTAGCCTTTTACAATGCCAAAATTATAGTGAGCTCGGGAGGCTTCTCTCCAAACTTTTTGAGCATAGGAATAAAATCCTAAATCAAAATAAATAATTTGTCTTTTTAGGTCCGATAGATCATTATTTAGTCTCGACGGACGTTAACCACCATCATCATCATCATTAGAAAAACATAAACATAAAATTTTGAAATAACTCTTTAATAATTTTTTGGCAAATTATAATAAATATCTACTTCATCATCGTATCATCGTAATAGTGAAACTTTCATACATTTTATAGTTTAAATTTTCCATAATAAAATAAAAATCGAAGTATAACCATAATATAAAAATACAAAATAAAAACCAAAATATAACAATAAGATAAAAATATCACAATATTGTCCCGACCGAAGCGCTTTATGATTTGGTAACTTCACACTATGAACCCAAACTTATATAGCTTGTAAAGCCACACAACTTCAATGATTAGGGCATGTTTAGGATTTCCTAACCATTAAAAGGAAATTATGAAAAATAAAGTATTTAGTCAATTTAATTTAATTTTGAATAGATTATAATTTTATAAAAGGTAGATTTAAAATTAATTGAAAAGGGAAATAATAGTGTTTTACCTAAGTTGGGATTAAGAAGACGTTTATAATTATTATATTAAAGAAATTTTTTAATGGAGTAAAATTTTATAAAATCATTTCTATTGAGACTTATTTTCTACATCAATTTATTTTTGGAAATTATTTAGACACTTATAATCCTTGAACCATGTGTTTAGTTGACTTTACAATTGTTATGGCTCTTGTAATTATTCATCTTAGTTCTAAAGTCTTCGTAGGTGTTGTTAGATTTTGGGGTTACTCCAAAAGTGTTTACACCATGTTTGGGAATTTCAAGTGATGTTGGGTGCATGGTGTATGCTTGGTCATTGGTTGTTCTAAGACAAGCATGCGGATTTGAGTTTCCTACCCAGCGTTTGTTATACCTTGTATGAATGCTTCAATGACATTTTATCTTGGTGTTTTGGAGGCCTATAGAGCTTGGTGAAATTCTTCATGTAGCATGCACATCAAAAGAAATTGTTTTCTTAGATGATACCTTGCATTATAGGAAAAGCATTGGGAATTCCAAAGGAGTGAATTAAGCCCTAGAAAACATGTGGTTACTTTGTTTCTTGTATGGAGGCTTATAATTGACTCGATGGCACTTGGGTCAAGGGAGTGACCATGTTAGTGAGTGGATCCTAAGGAGGCACACAACCTAGGAGATAGATTGGAGTCGTGGAGCACTTGGAGGAGCATTGGGTCTTAGATAAGGAGTGGCATTGCCATGGATCCTTGCATGTGGATCATCATCATCTTAGATCTTGACATGTCACTTGCAAAGGCAACATTTCACTTGTGTGGACTTATTTGCATCTCTAGATTGCTCATATTGCACTAGTTCCTCTAGTAATTATAGTCCTCCCTCCACTTCTCATATATATAGAGGAAGGAGAGAGTAATGCTCATTATCATGCTTGGACATTATATTCATTATTACACTTGTTTTAGAGATGCATGAAGAGGATCTCTCTCTCTCTCTCTCTCTCTATATATATATATATATATAATTTTTACTTTATCTCTTTTCATTAAGGTGTTAGGGTTTCATGGAACATTATTAAATTCTAGGGTTATGGTTTTGTTCCTTAAGGAGACACTTGATTTAGGTTTTGTGGATTAACCGTAGGTTGTACTTTTTGAGGAGGAATCAAAGAGGAGATTCCTTGCATGAGGCTACAGAGGGCATGCTAGTGGTGATTCTAGCTTGTTGAAGTATCTTTGATGGAGTTAGGATTTTTTATGGTTTTCCTTAAATACAGTTTTGAGGAGCTGAGAGTATTTCGCTACCATGTCATATGTTATGAGCATCTACATGGACTTCATTTCTTCTTTATATAAATGAAGCTTTCAATTTTCTAAAATTATCTTATTGGAGATTTGATTTCAAGTATCATTGTCTACATGCTCTCGTAAATTATAGAACTTATATGTCTTTCTTATTTTAGCATAAGTTAATGATAAAATTGTTAATGTATTTACAATTACTATTAAAGATAATAGAGTGATTTAATACTAGAATTTTTGTTGTCATAAAGTTATTTTCTGATCTAATTTATCCTTGAACAACTTATGTTAATAGTTTAAACTTGTTGGCATGAGTTTGGTATCTTTTCTCTAAGACTTCCCAACATATTGGGATTGTTTTGAAATGAAATATTGTTTTTTGTTTTCCACTTAAAGTTATATTTTAATTCATTCTGAAGGTGAATGTTACACAAGGACTAGATCTAGGAAACTTTTAGTTAAGAGGTGAAATTTATGATATTGGATAAATTACCCTAGTTCAAAAAATTCTACAACTTCTATGCTCAAAACCACTTTTTGTTATTCTTCTGGTCTACAAATACCATGGATCTCTTCACCGTGTCTCTTACAATCCTTTACTCAGCAAAATAATTGACACAAAAGTAAAATACACCCTAGAAAGATCCCACGTAATAAATGATAGCTAGTTTAATTTCCATTTGAAAATATGAATCAAACTAGTAATAAAATGAATTTAATGGTACACAAATTAAATTGGAAGGAAAAATGTAGAGGAAATGAGAATATGCCAATAGAGATTTCAAATTATTTTAGTGAAGAAAAAAATCAAAAAGAGAATTGTTGATAGAAAAACATATAGGTTTTGATTCCCACCCCTTCTTCATCTCTAAATTTCAAAAGCCATGGAAACCACCATTACTAAAAAAATAAACAATAATAAAATGCTCATATGTTTAACTATAGTCAAATTTTGATAATATTGGATATGAACAAAGGGAAAGTCGTCACAAAATTTTATGAACAAGAAGGCTCAGGAGTTAAATTGAACTACAATGAACCCTACAAAATGAGGGTAAATTTCATGTAACTACAATGAGTTATAGATTCCAACATGCATTCATTTTTCAAAACTAAGAAAAAGAAAATATTTCTCACTGATTTAGACTCCTTGTTTCCCTCCACACACATCTCCCTATGTTTTTCAAAAAATAATAATTAGCTAACCTGATTATGTATCCTCACTAACCATTATTTTCCCATCGTAATTTTTTATTTCTTTGATGGGCCCTTATATTGTGTAATATCTCAAGAGGTTAGAGTTATAAAGAACTTTCCAACTGAGAGAAAATGATAACAAATTTCCCTCACTTGTCCATATCAATCATTAGGAATCAAATGCACATAGCATTGAAGAACTCCATGGCTTGGAAAAATATAAACCTCTATGATTGAATTATGATCTAACTTAGACCATTATATTATTTTCCATATGTATTGAAGTTTCAAGAGTAGAAAGATTGGAGGAATAAGCTTGTAGGGCCATTTTTACCTACCGGTCTCAGTTTCGAGAACTAGGGTCTAAAACCTTTCAGAGTCATTTTGAGATATTAAACGATGTTTTTTTGTGTCAAAACTCTCTTGCTTAAGTGTGGACCCTATGATTTTGTTCTACATTTCAATACTTTCCAAGGGTGCACGAATCATGCCAATCAAAGTTTGTATGCAAAATTTATCCCTCCCTGAAGTTGACTTGTCATGTTTGACCATCATGGTACGAGTGGATGCCACATCATCCCCCATTACTCATGCATAAGGGGATATCCATATTGGGACTCTAAAGAAGGCTCTAGAAGGTTTAAAGTTGTTTCTTTAGTTGGGAATTGAAGGAGTTAAACCTAACCCCTAGTTATCTATCAAGCTATGTTAAATTTATGCGACTCGGAGGAGAAGGGATTTTATTCTAAACTATTATTTCTTATTCCATGGTAGAGCAGAGAAATTAGGAATTAGAGTTAAAGAGAATAATGGAGAAGGGTTTTGTTTTGTAGTATCTTAGCACGCTATAGTTCTTAGGTAACTACATCGACAGTGCATTCTCATTTTTACTTGCATTATTTCCATACCAAAAAATAGAGTGGAGTAAACTTACCTTCCAACTAGTTTTTTCGTTTGCAAAGGTTTCCCAGAGTAAATAGGTGTGTTAATTGTGGAAAGTATGTGAGTGTATTTGTTACTCTCTATTTTACATATTTTATCCATTAGGGGAATTTTGAGGTAAAACATGGGCCTTAAAATGAAAAATGTATTAACAAAATCAACTTTAAGAGAACTCGTAGGATTCAAGATGATGATGTCATCCACAAGGGAGAATATTTTGGGAGGGAAAAGAAGAAATAAGTTTTTAGTCATAATTTTTACTTATCTCCTTGTATATTTACTGAAATTTCAAGTGGTACACTCATTGGATGTGGAATTAAATTTTGCATCCAGTGAGTACCCACTCTGCATACCTTTGAGTACATCCACATTGATAAAAGATCAAAATACATGAAAAATGTGTTTCAAACACATTTTTCACGTATTTTTTGTTTTTTCTCTGTTTGAATCTACTCAAAAGTATGGAGGATGGGTACTCATTGGATGTGAAATCTATGCATCCAAAGAGTGTGCACACTTAAAATTTGAGTAAACCAACAAGGAGATAAGTTGAAAATTACAATAAAAAAAATGCAGTTTTCTTTCTTTCCTTTTAAAAATTCATAACTACTATTTTATTATTTTTACTATTATTTTATTGTTTTCCTTAGGAGGCCTATTTTAGACCTCAAAATTTCCCTAACAGATTTCATGCATAGGCTAAAAATAGAGAATTAACAAATCTAGAATCAAAGGAGTTTAATCTTCATATTGATTCGGGTGGATATTGGTGGCCACTTGCCTATTCCACCTAGACCTCCAGTTGGTTTCATCTAGTTCCTTATTTATTGCAGCATTTACTATTTTTATCAATTTTTTGGGCCCTAAACTTCCGGAGCAGTTTTGGCCCCCTAAACGGCATTTTTTTGAGATCTGCAGTAGGCCCCTAATTGTATTACCACAAATCATGTAATACTTGAAGAGATCTTTCCAACAAGGTATCGCATGTGCCAAACGAAGATAATATGACCAAGTTACAACCCCGGAAAGTTGGCTACCCAACTAACCCCAAGGGGGCCCACAAACTCTTGGCGTTCCATCTCCTAGGGTTGTGGTTTTGGCTATTTTAGGGTTTTCCCTTATTGTTCAATAATAAATAGGTCCTTGAGCCTCATTGTAACACAGTTCAGAGGCATGTAGCCGCCACATCTCTTCTCAGAGATAAGCTACCATCGCCCGAGCTAGTTTTATTTCCATTCTATTTGTAAGCATAATTTAGTATCTGATATTAATGAAATGAAATGTTGTTTTTGTTACATCTTTGTATTTTTGGCTATATTTGTAATTTGTTGCATTCTTGTTAAGTTTGGATTAGTGGTGTCAAAGAGATATGTTGTTTCTATGTTTTTCTTTACATGTCCCCAACGAGGTCAAGATATAAGGAGTCAGGGCTCGAACTGGTTGAACCTTTATAAGAACAGCATCACAAATCCCGACGACCTCCCATGGCGGAAGAGAAGAAAGACGATGGGGGAGGATATCCTTTCAAAAACTTGCTCGAAGAATCCCTCGAACGACAGAGAAAGGAGATGATGGACAACTTTACCCAAATCCTTCAGTGGCTACCCAAAGGTGATGGATCTCCTTCCAGTAGCTACTTTGGAAGCACCACACCTTTTAAGGTACAAGTTAACTTTTACATCCCCATATTTGAAGGTCAGATAGATGCAAACACGGTAGATAAATGGTTAAACCTGTTATAAGGATATTTTTATGTTCATGATTTTTCAAGCCAAGAAAATACCACTTTTTCACTTCTCAAAGTCGCCCCCCATGTCAAGGACTGGTGGGAAACCTACTATGAGAAGAAGGATGAAAGTATACCCTCACTATTTTCAGCCACACCCAATTGGAATTCATTCCAAGATGCCATCAAGGAGTAATACTACCCTGTCGGGAGCTATGAGGATAAATACATAAAGTGGACCACGCTATGACAGGAAGGGACCAAGGCGTGCCGAAGTTTACTAATTTATTTCACACCCTTGGCATGAACTTGGGTATCAAGGATTCTAAGCAACAATTGGTACTCAAGTACCTCGGATGCCTACATAGGTACATCAAGGACGAAATGGAGTTACTAGACATCTCCTCGCTCAGCATGACGTACCGATACCTTATCAATATTGAGCTGAAGTTTAAATAGAAGAAGCGAGACTTTGGATCTGCGAATCCAAAGAAAGGGAAAGGCACCCCAAACTGCAGAGAAAATGACAAAGCCAAGGCAGGGCAACCCATGACAACCTGGCGAAGCCGCAAGAAAAGAACAACACCACGAAGATAAAGGACATAAGAAAATGGTGTGAGTTCCATAATAGCTCCACTCACAACACGAGTGAGTGTCGGGCCAAGCAGTCACTGGTGACCAAGTTGAAGGCTTCTGAATTAGACGCATGTTCCAGCTCTGAGTCAAAACCCGACAAGGGGAATGAAAAAGGGTAGAAGATCATTGATCCGAAGTTGTGTGCCACCATGGACACCACCAAGATCCAGAAGAATGAACCTGAAAATATAGAGGAGGGGGAACGCCTCTTCCACTCACAGATGTGGGTGAAGGTTTCTTTACTGCAATTCATTGTAAAAAACGGGAGCCAAAAGAACCTCATTTTCAGCATAGATTGTGAAGTGGCTAGAGCTACTTACTACAACACATCCGCAGTTGTACACCATCGGGTGGCTTCACCAAGGATGAGATCTCCGCGTCAGCCAACAGTGTCGCCTTTCCTACAACATCAAGCCCTTCATGGATGAGGTATTGTCTGATGTTTCCCCTCTTGAAGTTTGTGATGTATTATTAGGACAACCATACTTGTGGAAGTAAGCATGTTGTATATGAGTCTAGGTCTCGCTATGTGATTATTAATTTGGGAAATAAGTTGTACAGGATATTGGAGGTAACCTCGCCTACTACCATGTCTTTGATCATTGCAAAGAAATGTAGTAAAATCATTTCACAGACTAGGAATTTTTTTCCTTATGATTCACCCTCAGGGAAAGAAGAAGATTGTGGCCACGTCTTCCAGATAGGGATCCTCCGCACAACAACAACATATGGACAAGGTTGTGGAGGAATATAGGGACATTTTCTCCTCACCTGCAGGGGTGCCTCTACACTGTCAGGTCAAGAACTCCATTGATCTGACCCCAGGCACACCGCGACCCAATGGACCGATCTATCAACACTATGTTTTGGAGAATGATGAGATCAAGAGGCAGATTCAAGAGTTGTTGCAGAAAGGGCACATCAGGCCAAGCTCATCACCCTGTGGGAGGCCGATTGTATTGGTATAGAAGAAGGATGGGACCTGGAGACTTTGTATTGACTATCGGGTGCTGAGCAAGATCAATGTACGGAATAGGTACCCAATACCATAGGTTGATAACCTTCTAGACTAGCTCAAGGGGGCCAAATATTTCAGCAAGATTGATTTGAAGCCTAGTTATCATTAGGTGCCTATCGAACCCTCTAATGTGTGGAAGGTTGCCTTCAAATCCGAGGGTCTTTTTGAATGGTTGGTCATGCCTTTCAGGTTGATGAATGCCCCCGCAACCTTCATGATATTGATGGATGACATATTGTGACCCTTCACCAATGCATTCATGGTGGTGTATTAGATGACATCTTGATCTTCATCCAGAGTTGGGAAGAGAACCTCCACCATATTCGATAGGTCCTCCAAACCCTGCGACAACACAAGTTGTGTGCCAATTTGGAGAAATTCACTTTTGGCATGACCCAGGTTCAATATCTGGGGTACATCATTGATGAGTAGGGTGTGCATGTGGACCCAACCAAGATACAAGTCATTCGGGATTGGCCAGCCCCAACCACTCTAACAGATCTCCGCAACTTTCTGGGTCTTGTCAATTTCTACTGTAGGTTCGTGTTGGGGTTTTCTCACATCACTTTCCCTTTAAGTCAAGTCACCAAGGGCGGAGAAAAAGCAAGGTTATTTTGTTATGAAACCCAACAGAAGGCGTTTTCTGAGTTGAAGCATCACCTCTACTCTACACCAATGCTCACATTACCATATCTGCAACAACCATTTGAGATTGAGACAGATGCCTCTGACTATGTTATTGGTGTAGTTCTTACTTAGTAGGGGAATCCAGTGGCTTACCATAGTAAGACACTTTCAGACATAGTCTGAAAGTATCCAACCTATGACAAAGAAATGTATTCCATTGTGCAAGCCTACCATCAATGGAAGCATTACATTATGGGGAAGGAAATGGTCATCCACACAAACCACTGACCCCTACAGTTCATACAGACAGAAGGGAAGTTGTAGAATGATCACCATCAGAAATAGTCCACATACCTACAACAATTCTATCTGAATATTAAGTACAAGAAGGGCAGCACCAATAATGTTGCAAATTTCCTCAGCTGACCACCAATCATGGCGCTGATCACTGTGCTCGACTCCTGTGTGCATGAGAATTCAGGGTGGCCGCATATTTACATGAGCGATCCAGAATTTGGTAGCACATACCAGACACTCCTGAAAGGTTAGAAAGTTCTAAATTTTCACCTCCAGGATGCATCATTATGCCACCTAGGAAAAATTTGTGTTCCTTTAATCAAGCGTGCCAAGTTAATTTTTGGAGGCGCACTACAGTTGGGTCACTGGACATTTTGGAGTAGAGAAAACAATGACAGTACTGCAGAAGTATTTTTATTGGTCAAACCTTTGCTAGGATGTTGGGAAGTACATTTGATCCTACATTTCCTGCGTCATTTTCAAATTGACCATAAAGAAGCAAGGCCTATATACTCCTTTGCCTACTCCTAGTCAACTCTTGGAATCCATCTCAATGGATTACATGTCAGACCTTCCTTCTACTAAGCACAATAACGACTGAGTTTCTGTGGTCGTCAATGGATTCTCTGAGATGGCCATTATGGTGGCCTGCAAGAAGAGTATCACAGTAGAGGCCACTACTAAGCTCTTCTTTGAGCGAGTGTGGGTACACTTTGGTATCCCACGGTCCATTGTCTCATATCCGAACAACAAATTCCTAAGTGCATTTTGGTCAAGTCTTTGGTCGATGTTGGATACCAAACTTATTAAGTCCACAGCTTTCCACCCCCAAACTTATGGCCAAACAGAGGTTGTCAAGAGGATGATCGTACACATTATGCACATGTACAACTTGAAGCATCCACACACATGGGATGAAATCCTCCCCTATGTCCAACACAGCTACAATAGAGCTCTTCATAGCTCAACAGGCCACAACCCCTTCCAGGTAGGGCTATGTTTTCATCCATTATGTCCCATTGATGTGGTCATACCATAAGCAGCCACTCTAGAAGATTCAGCTCACATCCAGTCTGAAGTCGACAAGGCTAACAACTTCATTGAGCGCATTCAAAACATCCACCATCAGGTCCATGATATATTGGATAGAGTAAATGTTAAGTATAAGCAACGCCATGATCAACATCGGGTGTCGTACAAGTTCCAGGTGGGTGAAAAAGTTTGGCTACATTTGCAGAAGGAGTGCCTCGCTAGACCCCACCGCAAGCTTCACCCGCTCCAATATGGGTCATACACCATCAACAAGGCTGTAGGGGACAATTCCTTCAAGCTCATCCTTCCACCTTTCCTTGGTATGCACCTAGTGTTCAATGTAGAACACCTTCGACCATACTTTTCACCATTGTTGGACACATCCGACATTGCATAAAAACTCACACCAACAAAGCTAAACCCAGATTGCATGGAGCATGACACAAATGATCAGATCATGGACATTTAGATCAAGAAAATTCACCAATATAGGATCGAGAAGTTGTCAAAGGAGGACAAATCCTTCAGCAGGGCAAGTGGTTCACCAAAGACTAGGTTCAATAGAATTTCCTCACCTCATGGAGGCTCTACATGCAATGGGGACCATTGCTTCCTAAGGAGGGAGGAATGATCCAGGTGGGTATTGGTGGCCACCTACCTATTCCACCTAGACCTCTAGTCACTTCATCTGTTTCCTTGTTTATTGCAGCATTTACTATTTTTAGCAGTTTTTAGGGTCCTGAACTTTCGAAGCAGTTTTGATGCCCTAAACAATATTTTTTTGAGGTCCACAATAGGCCCACAATGGGCATATCGCAAATGCTATAGTACACGGATATATCTTTCCAAAAAGGTATCATACATGCCAAACAAAGATAATATGCCCAAGTTACGACCCCAGGAAGTTGGTTGCCCAATTAACTCCAATGGGGCCCACAAACTCTTGTCATTCCATCTCTTAGTGTTAGGGTTTTTGTTGTTTTAGGGTTTTCCCTTATTGTTCAATAATAAATAGGCTCTTGAGCCTCATTGTAACACAATTCAGAGGCATGGAGCTGCCACATCTCTTCTTATAGATAGGCTACCATCGTTCGAGCTAGTTTTATTTCCATTATGTTTGTTAGCATATTTTATTATATGATATTAACGAAATGAAATGTTATTTCTATTTAATCTTTGTATTTATGGTTATATCTGTAATTTTTTGCGTTCTTGTTTAAGTTCGAACCACATATTATAGATTTTAGTTTTATTTTATCAAATATATTGGGATGAGTTGTTCAATAAAATATCCATGTTAATGAATATATCACTATCAAAAAACTTCTTCCACATCTTGATGATATAATGAATTTTCATAGAAAAATATATGTTTAAAGATATTAGGCCTTGGAAACATCTGAAATTGCAAGGCAATTGACGTGTAGTCATGACAAACATATCTTATTCCTTTATATAGTCAATAAATTTACCCTAAAAGAAACTAAGAAATAAGAGAATTCTAATTTAGAAGAATATTTTGATAATTTATTTTATTTTGGCATATTAAATTAATTAACACATTAAAGTGAGATATTAATTTGATTGTGAATGTGTGGTATCTTTTTTCAAAAGTTTATTGGATTTTCTTTTTGTTATCCAGAAGGGGAATCAAACCAAATCTGAGGCATTTATTTTTTCTAAATACATGTTTTCTTATTTATTTATTATTTTAGAGGCAATTTTGAAACACATGCCCAAATCTGAGGCATTTATTTTTTCTAAATACATGTTTTCTTATTTATTATTTTAGAGGCAATTTTGAAAACATGCCAATGGTTCATATCAAATTCTCTCACGAGCTTGGAGAGTTACTAGAATAACATGTTAATCAAGTTTATCACACTTTTACATTTGAGTATTCAACTCAATCATTGTATTTATAGTTGAATCAATTGTTATCTGATTAATTGACTATTTGGTTAGGTTAACTAAGCTATCAATTGGTGTGCAAGTAAAAATAAAATTGATAATTTCATTAAGCAATATAGACAACTAAATTGTATTATGTCTTCCTTAGATCAAAGGAGTTAATTACACTTTGTTGCGATATATAGATTGTCTTATGAATCAATATATAATGGATTTTTTTTGTTCCTTATATTTTCATATTATTTTTTGTTGGACACCTAATCCTCCATGGGTTGGTGTAGAATGTGAACAACCATAAGAGTCCAAGATACCTTGGGATGTAGAACCCATCGATCACACGAATGTACTATAAATGTATATCCTTGTCAAATAATAGATGTACTCTCCTGCTTATCTTTAATATATTGTTGCTGCCATGTCTGTGTTTAACATGGTATCAGAGCTACTACGTCCCTAACCTGTGAGCCACTTGTTTTTGTGCCCTTTATGTCTATTTTACTATCAGACCTACGCTACTCAGAAACAACATTTTGGTGAGCCTGCCAGCACTGACATATAAATTATGTGGCCATAGTGCTTCTCAGTCCTTAACGCTCAACACTGACACACGCTAATTCCTTCCATTTTCAAGTTTTCCATGATTGCATAACGCTCCTCTGGAAATGCAAATGGTTTCAATAGTTTCTCTGCTAAACCATTATCTGTGTAGACGAATTCCATAAGCCTCTCTCCTGCGTTTCGTGACCTCTGGCACTATATATGCTGCCCCTAACTCTTTGACGATTTTAATGCCCCTATTGCATATAGTTCTGAAATGCAATTCAAAAATGGCTCATATCATTTACGAGCTCTGTTACTCTATGTTATTTTCTATGATTTTTTTCTGTATCAACATTTTTCCTGTGCATAATAACGCCTTTTGTTTTCTCTTAGAATTGGTAACGCTTTTTGTCTAGTGTGAGAGCATTAATCCACTGTCATCATTGGGAGCCTGGATTGATTTCCAATTCATTCCTGGTGCTTTGGTTGTCAATATCAGCCATCAACTCAAGATATTGAGCAATGGGAAATACCGGAGCATTGAGAACAGTAGCGTGGTGCACAAAGACCGCTCAAGGATGTCATGGGCCGTGTTTTGCACTCTGCCATTAGATGCGGTGATTTCAACCATGAGATATTAAATCATTGCCACTATTTGAAACTGAGTACCAACTTTGAGTACTCACTGGATTTTCAAGACCAACAACGTTGAAACCAAATCTTAGTTTTTGTTTCAGAATTTGGCATCGCAGAGTTTATTAGCTCGTCGCCCTGAAAACAAGATTTTTCTGAAACAGTTTGACTTCCTCTTTTGGAATTAAACTACTCGTCGCCTTCAAAATATTTTACAAAAGCACTCTGACGTGGTTTCTCGCAGTTAATATCCTCGTTGCTCTGAGAGATTAAATCATTGCCAAGTGCTACATAACTCCAAGAAGTAAATGGTCGTGAAAAGGAGTGGGATGTACTAGCCCCTTCTATAATAACCAAAGTCAAGGGAGAGCAGGGCAGAGTCGACGTTGTGAGAGCTCGAACCAATACTGAGGATCAAACTACTGCTCAGACTAAACACCTCGAGCCTCTGATACCATTCTTCTGACACGCCCAGTGGGACATTCCAGCCCGACATAATGCCGTCTTAGAGATCTAAGATATTATTTCTTTGAAGCCAGGGAAGCCATCAAACATCCCTATGTGGCGAAGAGTTATATTTGCATATACTATATTTTCTCTCTATTCCAACATCGTTGCTGCGATTTCAACATCATTTGGACTGTGATGTGATTCTAGAAAGCAATCGAATGTGTTGTGATTCCAAAATCGCTCCTTGTGTTGCAACTTTGAAAATAATTCTGAGAAGTGAGAAGCACCGAACGTTGGTTTGGTGATATATGGTTGTGTTTATCATTCTGTAGAGGGTTCAACCTATTTCCTTCAATCAAATTGTCTTGATTCATACTAGTTTTCTTTGTTTTGCATTTGTTGGATGACCAGTGGTTTCAATATTTGCTAGATTTTATGTGATGCATTAGAGTTGTATTGACATTGGAAATGGAAACATTGTGATTGTGGATTGGGCTTGGAACCACAGAGAAACCATTCCTTCTCTTGTATTTGATCCTCACACATTTGGGTCAATTCATCATGTGAAGACTATGGATATTTGCACTCTAGATAATTTCACTCTGTTATAGTGTGAAGACTAGTATGATTTAAATCTATGCGCACTCATTAAGCATTACACCAGAAGCATTGTCCAATAGGCACACCTGTGAGATGCATAGCAACAACACTGCAAATTAGACAAGTGAGAAGGAACCGATGATGCCTTATGAACTGCTGCAATGCAAGCTAGTGATGTATTAAAATGCCAGGATGCTAATTAGAAGAAGACGAGCCAACGCTGTGTGGAGGCTATATCAAATCCTTTGTCTGGACTCTGTAGGTGAGGAATTTAGATAACAGTGCAATTTTGAGGGATTACATTCTAAAAGGACTATGATAACACTGAGTTCAAATGAAAGTCAGTCAATAGATTCGGTAATTTAGTTCTAAGGCTGCAATTTTGTCAAAGACTATTTTAAATTGTTTAGAACAGCTGAATTCAAACGAGTGTCTGTATATGACCTAATTGCATTGATTTAAGAGATCCATGTAAGATGACTATGATAATGGATAAGTCTTTAGAATGTATGGTATGGTATCTTCCTCATTGGTTAAATCGTTGTGATCGGTTTCTTTAAAGTGTAAGTTTGATAATGAATAAAATGACCAAACTTGATAATGCATTAGAGTTGTTAAATACTCTAATACATTCCACTATTGATGAGATGGTTAAGATCAACAAAACCTCTCTTTCCAATATTAAAATGTGACTGCAAAATGCACACGAGAATATTGAGTTTTTGCAACTTGAGACAAAGCTACAACAAGAGGAGTTACAATAGTATAAGCATCATGACACCCATCAACAAAAAATCAGTAATATTGTTCTAGTACCAAATGAAGCAGCAGTTGTACATGCAAATGCAGAAATTTAGCCTGCACTTCCCAAGTCAGTCATCAGACCTTTGGAAGATCTTGTCCACAACAAGCATAGAACTGGTCTTGGATATGACAAGGATGTTTCATTTCATATTCCAGATTACTCAAAGCCCATCCAGTTTCAGAGTGTTGGATTCCTTCATGACAATTCACCTTCAGTTGTTCCAGATTTTGTTCCTCTTCCACAGCAACAACAAAAGATTGTGAAACACCAACACTGTGACCGAGTTAGCCATATGAAAGATCATTTTTTTGATCTTCATCCATGTAAACACTGTCATAAAACCAGTCATTCTTCAAACAGATGCTTCAGAAACAAAACTCCTGTAAGAACAAAGATTCATCTTGGATGGATCGCTTCTTCGCAATGGGCATCAACAACTAAGAAGATATTTCAGTCATATGTCTGAATTTGTTCTAGAGTATTGAACAGTCTTGCAGTTGAGTTTTCTCCATCATCTCATCTTGTATTTGACAGGGGGAGAAATGATGGTCATCTACAAGCTTCAAAGCCACATCAAGCAAGCCTAAGCCACAACCTGCCATACCAGATTCAGAGTTGTAGCCAGAGACAAACATGTCCATGAGCATGCCTTCAGTCAGTGATACATCTTCGAAGAATTTGGGACACTTCATCTAGCAGAAGACTTCAACTTCTTGCTAGTTTCAGAAGAGTTCTAAGAATTGCTTTAAGCATTACAGAGTTGTTGGTCATCCTTAAACCATCACAGGTTGAGACCTCCCTTTTCAGGTTGAGGTTCTCCCTTTTATGCGGGGTGAGACCTCCCTTTATTGGTTGAAGGTTTCCCTCTTCAAAACATCAGGAGCAATTCCTCTAGCAGAAGGCCTGAGCTTCATGCCAGACTTGGAAGAGTTTTGGGAATGTTGGACACCTAATCCTCTATGGGTTGGTGTAGAATGTGAACAACCAATTGAGTCCAAGAGACCTTGGGATGTGGAACTCAACAGTTACACGAATGTACTATAAATGTATATCATTGTCAAATAATAGATGTACTCTCCTGCTTATCTTTAATATACTGTTGTTGCCATGTATGTGTTTAACATTTTTGAGCTACACTCACTTGTGCTTGATTGTTGTGAAAGCATATGTAGACGCCACCTCTTCTTGGAGTCTATAGCTCCCTGATTTACAAATTCCCCAATTCTCCAACATGGTATTAGAGATATTGGCTTGGGAACTAACCTATTGTTTCAAGTCTTTGTGCCCAAAAAAAAGTGTGAAGTAATTCCACTAATTTTAAGGAGGGTACCCAAGGTAAACCCTAGACCTTTAGGGCACAAGGTTAGTCAACAAAAAATCTTGAAGACACTACAACAATATATTCGAACACCTTCTTAGGGTGATGGCTCCAAAACACAAAGGCCTTGGGACTAAAAATATGTATGTAAATCTATTCAAAGATGTTGTAAGACAGTGCAAGTGGGCTTCTTTGGTTACTATTTTTCATATAAAAATTGTTTTTTAATACAAATATTTGATAATTTTATAATTATAATTATTCTTGTGAATTATGTAAATGAAACTAATGAAAATAAAGACATTTTTTTTTGTTGATTTTTGGTGTATTTTTCTATGAAAGTTGCATTTTATGATTGCATTATAAAAGTTATTTCTCTTTTCTAATAGTTAAAATATATTGTGGCATTGATCTTCAATCAAGTTCAGTAGTGTTGGTTTCCTCAGATTTAGATGTCACTATCAATCATACTACTTGTTCCATGATAGAATGATGACACCCTCCATCTAGCGGCCTTCAATCCCATCATGTCCTATCCCATAATCGATGCTCCTTAATACCAGCCTCCTACAACATCTCCACACACTCAGTCTCAATGCTTGCTCATTCATCCCTCGAAGCATATTTACTCCCCGCACCATGCCCACCATCTAGTATTTCCATCTGGTTTCCTTGTTTTATGTATGATCTCTCCTTCCTACTTGCTTAGCTCTAGAATCCATTGCTACTCTTGTGCCACCAGCTCAACCCTTTGAATCCATCTGCTCCATCATGAGCCATGAAAGAGGAAGAGCTCATCATGCAGATCGTGGTAGAGGCAGAGGTAACCCGCCCACCTCCCTTATCGAGAACAAAGAATGGGTTTTTCTCGAAAATTTCATTCTAACCCATATACGATGCTAGGTATTCAAACTTGAATCTTAGGAGGTTCGCCATGGGTAGAGCGCACTTTGGGTGCTCCGCAACCTGCTTGCCCATCAGCTCTCTGACTAGAAATGGGGCAAATCCTGAGAAACTTGTTGGATAGTTGATCTCTCTGCCTTCAACAATCATACCACCTCATCCCTCTGAGTCCCCTCCCATGACCTAGGCATTGATTTCCATCCTGGCATTCCCAATCCCCTCCTCCCCTGCCCCCTCGACATCTGCCTCTCTTCCCCTTGGCTCAACATCTTCTTCCACCATCCTGGCATCTAGTGGTCGTCCCTCCCCAGTTCACAGATAACAGGAAGCAATTTTGCTTCTAGAAGACACTCAGTCGATGACTCCTACACTTTCTCCTCCTCCTCCTTGTCCACAAGGATGCTGCATCCTTGAGGAAACACCTGCAGAAGCAGTCACTGCTAGTCCTCTCAGTGATGAACGAGTCCAATTGCAGTAGGTCACCTTCTCTCCAGGTCTTCACAATGTTAATTAAGCTCCCTCATGTTTTCTCTAGTATAACTAGTTTTGGTACCATGGTTAATCTTCAAATGTTTGTTAATCAATGGTTTTGCTCCACCATAGATCGTGGGTCTAGAATTCTGACTTTCTCATGCACTGTAATAGTTTTGAACTGCAAATTTTGCACAATTTTTTCTGGTTTCCCCTCCCATGGGGTAGAAAACCTCAATGGGTGATGGGCGAAGACCCCCCAAGGTTGCTTGTTTATATTCTATGTACATTTCTATATTAATATAATGTGAATCCAATTGCCAACAAAAGAAAAAAAGTTTAGTAGTGTTGGTTTTTTAACGACTTATAAGGAACATAAAATATATATTTTATAATTTTTCATTTGAATATTTTGTTATTTTGATATATTATAATTAAAGGCGTTTGTAAATGTTAATGAAGATATTTTAAAAAATTATGAGATGTAGAATAATTGTAGATAAGGTGATTTGTTATATTTTTTTTAAAGATTATTGATTCAAAACTTTATTTAAAAAAATTTAATCATATTAAAGATTAGTAAAACCCGGTTTCGGATTCGAGACACACCAGATGACGAGAGACGCAATAAAATTAGACCCTATATCTGTATTGGCTTATGAAATGCCTCCTGGGCAAGGCCATGGTACAAATTTGGACTACTCTCCAGGAATTTCCAAATTACAAACAGGATTTTCAAAAGTTGCAATTTCAATTGCCGAAACAAGATGGCCACCTGGGTCGTATTGAGAAACATTTCCCATGCATGTTCTCGCAGATTGAGCTACCAAGCTCCAGCACGAAAGATTCAACCTCGGCTACATCAACATCTGCAGAGTGGGAGGATTAGCATGCTCACTCTTAGTTAATTTTTTTTATTAATTTTCATGTGGATAGCCTTAATTTATAGTTTGCAGTCATCTCATAATAATAATGATATATATATATATATATATATAATAAATATAATGGTTGTGGACATGAACAATCAAGTTTCAATAGCTTGAAATAGATAGACTAAGTATTTTTTGTTACAGGATGGCTATCAGCGGTTAGGTTGGTCAAACAAAACTTGGTGTTCCCGAATGGGCAAATTGAGACCACCTAAACCAGGTTTCTATATAGTTGTAAATATTTATAATGAAAAAAAATATTCTACCAAATTACAAATTTTTTAAAGTAAAACCCAAACTAATAAAATTAACAAAAAATAAACTAAAAACAAACAAATTAGAAAAATTCTTAAATTTACCAATAAATAATTAACAACACAAAACAATAAATAATAAAAATTTATAAAAATATTAATTTTAACCCCACAACAATAAATAATTAAATATTTATAAATATTATTTTTTAATGGTCGAATACAATTCTAACAATGTTATGTGAATAACAACCACAACATACACCTAAAATATATACAACCATAACAAAAATAAAAAATCATTTTCTATTTCAAATTTTCAAAATAGCTAACATAAAATAAACAAAACTATAACAAAAGTCATTGGCTATTTGAAATTTTCAAAATGGTTGGTCATAGTTACCAAATATCAATTCTAACAATGTTTAATGTGCATAACAGCCTCAACACACACATAAAATACATAAAACTATAACAAAAGTCGTTAGCTATTTGAAATTTTCAAAATAGTTAGGCATAGTAAGAGGCATAGTGGCCCTTCATAGTTTAAAAACACCACAATACAAATGATGTGTGAACCATATAGAGATGATGTGTGAACCATAAAATCTATAGTTTATATGTTTATGATGGATATAGTTAAATTGCCTAAGATCAAAAGCAAAGCATTTTAAGAAAACAAAGTAATGCTAATGCAATTATTAAAGTTTTTTAATAAATAAGAATGGTTAATGTAAATTATATCTAACAAATTAGAAATATTGGGCAATTTGCAAATTTAAAAATGTTGGGCAATTTTTTTTTAGATTTCGAAGAAAAAATATGGCGTGAGAAAGATTTAGCAACTAAAAGAAAATTAAGTTATTATAAGAAGGTCATCAACCCCACCTTAGAAGATCAAAAGTATCTCTCTATTTTATCTAGCTCAAAGAAGAAAATTAATATAGCAAAGATTAGAACGAATTCTCATTAGCTCCATAGTGAAACAGGTCGTTGGGCAGTTCCTAAAACTCCATGGATGGAAAGGATGTGCCATATATGTGAGAATAGGAACATCGAGGATGAAAACCACTTCCTCTTAGAGTGCCCTGCGTACAACCACATTAGATCTCAGTTTCACAATCTTTGTTACAAAACTGACCTTCCTAGCCTTTTACAATGTCAAAATTATAGTGAGCTTGGAAGGCTTCTCTCCAAGCTTTTTGAGCATAGAATAAAATCTTAAATCAAAATAAATAATTTGTTTCTTTAGGTCCGATAGACCAATGTTTGGTCTCAGTGGACGTTAACCATCATCATCATCATCATAAAACATCACCTTAGTTTTGTAGTCGTGCTTTTTAAGATGATATTGACTTGCTTTCCAAAGATTTTTGTCTCCTTACTTAGCAACTAGGCGTATGCCCATTATAATCTAATCATGATATCATAATTCAATCTTTTCAATATGTAATCCAATGCATCACTAAAAAAAAGTTATTATTTTTGCTATTTTACGACCAAATCTATGCATGAATATGATAATCGTATCTAAATTATTAGAAATTAAATTTTAAAAACAAAAATCATATATATTTTTTTATTTTGGAGTTTTCAGTGGAAGTGGTGGTCACCGAATTGGATTTTGAATTCAACCCATGTAACAAGATAAACGTCAACATGTAAAAACACGAAAATCATAATTTCTATCCAAAATTACAAAAATTATTAATATTTTTAATAAAATATATTGAAAATATTAAATTTTAACCTAAAAACATCCGTATAATATATGAAAAATATAAAAAACAATCATGTAATGGATGGACAATCTACTTGTACAACTTGAAGTTATGAGTATCGAATTCACTTAATGAAGAGACATAAAAGTTCGAAATATTGCTTGAATTCTATGTATTCTTCTCTTATATGAGCCTTGCATGAGGTCAACTTCTCTTATACGAGCCTTGCATGAGGTCAATACACATTTAAGATGCCAATTTTACCTCATAAGCCAAGGTCTTATTCATCTCCATTCCATGTTTATGAATGATAAATTGAGACTTTCATGTTACCATCTAAATATTATGCACATTATGATTAGGTAAGGTGTTACATTTTGAAGTTAGTTTTTTTTTAAATGTGTTTTATAGTTTATTATATTTATTATATATATTATATATATATAATATATATATATTATATATATAATATATAATTTTAATTTTAATTTTAATTTTTTTTGGTTATTTGTATGAACTAAGGATATAATTTTTCGGTTATTTGTATGAATCAAGGAAGAGTTAGTACATAGCGTTGCTTGAGAATGGATCTCAGAACTTATGGAGACCAAAAAATCGCACAGAATCATTGGACTACAACCTCAAAGTATTTATCTAAAAATGGTGTTGATATAATTTATGTAACATATAATCTCATCCCTTAATGAGATTGTATGCTACATAAATTATATCGGCACCACTTTTGGATAAATACTTGTGGTTCTAACATATTTTATTTTTTGGGAAACTATGTATGTTAAGGGATTTAGTATCAAAAAATATATGAGAAATATGTAGGTTGAGAAATTTAGTATCCAAAAATATGTGTTTTTTTTTCCATTTCCTAATGTTTTCATGGTAGTTTTTTCTAATATTAATAACAAGAAGTCTTAGAAACATACTCTATTTAGATTTCAATATTTTAAGTGGACTTATAAGCCTATAAGTTACTTTTGTAGAAGTATCTTTACTTTTTTTTACTTTAATATGGATTATTAAAACCATAATTAATTTTAATTGTTAAACATGTTAGTTGTATTATTTTTTGCAAATTAAGATTTCTTATTGATGAACTAAATCTTATTCATAAAATTACATGATACAGCTGTTTTAAGTTTACATTCTAGTCAGCATTTGATGTGTCATTGCATGAATTTTTCTCTTAGTTTATTATAAATCTAAATAAAAACAATTGAAGATCAATAATTACTATTATAATTTAGGAGTTGAAAAAATAATGATTAAAAGAAGAACATTTCTTTTTTGTTTACATGGGACTTATAACTTTACCATGCTTTTGGTATTAAATTAAAATACTATGTATTTCTAATATTTAATATAATACTAATGTTGTTCGTTATTAGTCCCTGCTTGGGACTAATAGCGATCAATAGATCGCTGACCAGCGATTAATTAACTTTGACCAAATAAAATTTTCGGTAAATGTCAAGTTTAAACCAATGTTTGAAATAAAATCTTCTGCTCATATGCTTGCAAACAAACTTTTATCCAAACTTTCAACTTGCACCTCTTATTGCCGAGGAGACTGCATGATTTTGATGAAACTTAGGATAATCTGTTTGAAATTTAACAAATGCATATTTTGATGAAACAAATATTGGGGCAATATGATGTTATCCAAAGTACCGTTGATATGCCACTTGTCTCATGCATAGCTTTTTGGCAAGCTGTATGTAATCACCTGTCTCATGCTGGACTCAATACTGTCTCACAATACTACCCTTCCAGCTAACAAGGCTAATCTAGCGGGACCAGAAAATTGAGGAAGAGTTTGATTTTTTTTTTCTTCTTTCTTCTGAGCAGTGGAAGCTGGTGGACATGGATTCTTGGTCGAGAAAAGCAGTCGAGGCGCTCAAGGATGTGGCTTCTGTGGGGTTCGCCAATATGAATGGCAGGATTGCAGATATAGACGTTGCAGTTGTGAAAGCTACTCGTCACAATGAGATTCCTCCCAGCAAAAAACACGTCCTAATTGCAGTAACTGCAACGAATGACCGCAGTCTGAGACACTATCTAAGATGCACAATCGAAGAGCGTTTAAGGCGGACCAAAAATGGATGGTCACTGTCAAAACTCTGGCACTCATTCATAGATTGATTCGAGATGCTCTGCCCACTTTCACAGACGAAGAAATGCGGCACTCTTCTGATACAATGCCACTCATGGCGGTATCGCACACTTT
Source organism: Pinus taeda (assembly GCA_000404065.3). NCBI lineage: Eukaryota > Viridiplantae > Streptophyta > Pinopsida > Pinales > Pinaceae > Pinus > Pinus taeda. The sequence goes on along the minus strand of APFE030419909.1, from coordinate 2,773 downwards.
CGAGGACACTTCCAGCCCCCTTGCTCTGGAATTCTCTTTTTGGGTTCGCAGTTACTTGTGTTATTTGTCTGAGAGCCTGCATTGCAAGTGGATTGTGAACCATGGCATCTTTGTTGAAAATCAGAGCAAAACGCCCAAAATTTTCGAAATTGTGCAGCTTTTGGAATATTTGCGATCCTTGCAACAACTCCTGGACTATCTTCTGGATTGCACTCCTCCTCGTGAAGGCCCTGTGGCATTTAACCCTCTGATTCATTATGCTCTCGATTTAATTGTGGAAGAATGCCCAGAGATTTATGCAACCATTAATGTTCGCATTTGCAAGCTGCTGAGCTTCTTCTTTGAAATGCCCAGCGGAAAAGTTGTTGCCTTTGTGGACTCGTGATGTCTTCTAGATTTAGATTCCATAGATTATCTCTAACTTGACTATCCTGCACAACCTGAACAAAGGTGAGTTTTTTTGACAAGAATGGCTTCAGAAGCGATTGAAGGTCCGCCTGTCCGGCGTTTCCATCTTCCTGTTACAGATATTAAATCTCTCTTCTTATTGTTGGTTCTCTATTGTGTCAATCGTTTTTCCCTCTTTCTGGTTTTAAGTTACAACTAATACATAATCTTTCTTTGTAGAAACGGGAGGAATGGCTACGCATCCTGCCACAGCGTTGGGAGGCAGAACAACTTACAAGCTTGTCTCAGGACTTCAAAAAGAACTGGGTATGTTTATATTTTCCTATTTGGAAGCTTTCCTCGCTCAGCTGAGAGTGAAAGGTGCTTTAGTTTCCTTTAAAAGATTTTAGCTTAGTATTTTTCGGTAGCGCCAACTGTGGCTTCTGCCTGTTAATTTGGTTTAAACATGACAGGACTGACGTTGCCACCCAGTGGGGTCTTTACGCAATTTGTCCTTCCAGTCTATTCGAGGTTTACAGTCTAGGGTCTTTTAGATTAAGCTCGATTCAAGCTGAGTTTTATACTCAGGGTTTGAGCTTCATATGTTTTAATTAAGAACAGAGTTATATTCCTATATGTTGTAATTAAGAATAGAGTTATATTCCTGGTTATTAGTCATTGTTTAAGTTTCCTTGCTTTGTCGGATGTATAATCTTGACCCACAACGGAATTGCTCGCTCTATCTTGCTCTCCAGACTCGGTATTATTTTTGTATATTTGGTTAATGAACAGTGTTACGAGGCTCTATTTTTTTTCAAGTTTGAGGCCGGCAGCCCACACGGAAATGTTTCGACGTCTGTCTAAGCGTATGATTCTGAATATTTCACTCTTTTGAAATAACAGCTTTGGATTTGGGCTTCATCGGGAGATTCTGGAACAAGGGATTATGATTTCTGATTTGGCAGGTGAAACAGTTCATTGCGTATGAATTCCCTTCCAAACACCTACCTACCTACTGTTTAGTGAAGCAGACAGGGCAGAATGGAAGCTCAGGGCTCTTAGACAACCTACTGACCCAGATCTACTAGAGAACAGGAATGCAGTAACACAGAAAACTAAAAAGGTATTGGATCTCAAGAAAACTAACAAGGAGTCTAAAGCTACCATAGATGCAGCCATTGAAGACCTTGAGAAGACCAAGGACTCCCTGTCTAAGTTGGAAGAAAAATTCAGATCAAAACCTTTCAGCCAGTTAGAAACCATCAACAACAACATAACAACAACATGAGACAACGAATACCTGGGATGCCAGCAAGCCCCTGGAGTGGAGGAAGAAAGTCGGGCCGGGTCCCAGATCTCACAAGGTATAGAGAGTTGTCTTAGGGGCAGAACAAAATGCGGTTTCTTTCGACCAGCCCCGATTATCCCAGCGAGCGAGAAGCAAGTCCTGGTTCTTTTCTTATACCAGCCTCAAGTTCAACCAACTTTGGTTGATTTCTCCCAGCTCTCGGGTGAGTTCGTCAAGCCATCTTGCAGTTTGAGCTATCACTTTGTTGTGTTGTCCATCTTGCAATTTGACAAGTTGTAGGGTAGTGGGCCCAAAGAATTACACAAATGGTAAATTTGTGGGCCCACGGCATGAAACGTGGTGAGTGCAAAGTTTATGGTGCATAGCAAAGCCTACGTGTTAATCTTAACTTCGCATGTGCTCAATCAGGTGTTGACTCTGCTATTATTAGTTTTACTATTGTTTTCAATTTTCTTTACTAATAATTTGTTTATATTAACCAAACCGTTACCTATATTAATGCGCTTTGAATTCAATGCAATTGTATTATTATTATCTAACCTATTAAGTTCCTGTTATCATCAATACCATTGTTATCAATTTTCTTTTCTAATATTCCATGTTCGTTTTTTTATCTAACCTATTTCTTATTTCAACTAAATTTATTTTATCAATGTTATAATTTATATCATTGTTTAGCAATCGGTTTCTATTGTTTAAAAAATATTTAGATGTGCTATCTGTTTGCAGGAGTATACCTTCGTTACGGATTGTGTTGGACACGCTAATCGAGCTGCGCAATTTGCCCAATCCAGCATGTTGCTTCGTTTTATATGAACTTGCTCTGCATGAGTGCTCAGACTTCTTCTATTGTTGATTCCGAGTTGTGGGTCCTTGCGTGCTCATTCCCGGTGGAATCGCCAACCTCAACCGCATTCGGTCTACCCCCATTGCTACGTTGTAATCCTCTAGCAACGTCTTTTTTCCAAACCTGTGTTTCTATCTTTTCTAGTTTCTTGTTCTGTCTCAATCACGCCATGTGTCCCTCCTTATCTACCTTGAGTGTTGCTGAGGCATCAATCACTATCCATAGGTCCT
>APFE030419908.1:11640-24455 GCA_000404065.3 Pinus taeda | reverse complement strand
TCACATGAACCTACTGAGAAAGCGGAAACACATAAGCTATCATCTTCACATTGGATACTTTAGAGAAAGGCAATCTCGAGTACCACGATCAAATAAAGAAACAAGAGACTGAGTGTTAATTTTTAAAATTTTAATATAAACATTGGTTTTCAAGAGAAATTGCAATTAACAATGTACAAATCAATGAATACATAATTACCAATTAAACTTCTAAGTCATGTTTTAAAGGTGCAATTAATTTGAGCTTTCATCTTGTCATTCAATTGATTGACACTGAATATTAAATATAAGATAAATATATAGGAGTAGCATGTCAGTGTTAGTTTTATAAAGAAGATTCTTTTTATTATTAAAAAAATATAGATAGTTCGTTTCATTTTAAAGGGTTATAAATATGAGTTATAAATACAAGACTTGAAAGGTTGTAAATATTTGAAGTGTTGTAAATATGAGTTATTAATTGTTTTTACTCAAAACCTGATAAATAGCAGTTTAGCAATTTCTTTTTAATTGAGTGGCTGAAATTCATGTTTCTTTAGGTTGAAGGTAAAGCCACTAAAGTGGAAAAAAATGTGATGCCAGTGATTAGAGGGATTGTCATCATGGGGTGATAAGAAATTTAATATTCCAAGAAATTTAGAGAGATCCACCTTGTTGAATAATGCACACGCCACATGGATAATGGATTTCCGCACTTTATGCCTTACAACGTTTTCTTTACAACATCTGGTGCAAATGCTAGTTTAAAATTTTAAAAAATATAAAATTTATTTTGAAAAATTATCAATTCATCCTTAATTTAGGTTTTTAAAGTATCTAAAATCTTAAAAAAAAATAGATTTTTAAACCTAAACAAAATTTAAGATGCTTCATCTGAGCTAGAATCATATGGCGGCTTTAATTTGGATTCTTTAAAAATTGAAAACGTTATTTTTATTAAAAATATTTTTTAATTATATAAAATTGAACGGCGAGTCATTTTTCTTATCTACATTTTTAATTTGATTTGAATTTTTAAACTTTCTGAAGTTTTGTTTAAGAACTTTTAAGTCTATTTTTCTTTTATTATCATTCTTATGGATTTAGAAAAAACATCCGCTGATTTAGAAAACAAACAATACTTTATCTTAGTTTAAATTTTTAATTTCATATTAAATGAATTAACAACGAGATATGAAAGAAGACAATTTTAAATAATTAAAAAAATTAAATAAATATGAATTTCATTTAAACAATCAAAAAGTTTGGACTATATATACCTATAATGTAATATATTTGCTCTAGCTAAAATTTTAAAAATATATCAACTTTCATATTGATTTAAAAATTATTTGTCATAATCATGTGGAAAACAGTGTGCACTCTGCAATACAATTCGGTTAACATATGCCATGGTGCACTTTATAACATTCGGTTAACTTGCACTTTACAACATACTTATAGTATTGTCTGAACCATAAGAGGTCTGCGTATAACCTTATTATCGGTTAATAAATCATTAGTTAAATTTAAATTTATGTAAAATATATATGTGATTGTATCTCACTATGTAAACATGTGAATTCTAAAATATAGTTTGGCTAATGATATTTATATTGTAACCTAGATATATTAAAATAGAAAACATTTAATATTAATTATTAATTAAATATAATTAAAAAAATTATATTAAAAAACAAAAGCTTATATTAATCTCTAAATTTATATTATCTAAATATTTATTAACATAAATAAATATTTTGATTTATTTCTAAATTGATCAGAAAAGAACAAGCGTTGTTTGGTACAATTTATGTTTAATTTATTGTTAATGATATTTAGATAAAATTTTGATTTATAGTTCATAATATTATAAATATAATAGAAGAATTTTTAAATTAATTTAAATAATGAAAAAATAATTAATATGAATTTTTATTTAAAGACTAAAAGTGAGAAATGTCTTTGTTCGGTCAAATTTTTATTTTTTATATTAGATTTTTTTTAAAATTTTAGTGGTTTTTTTACTTTTTTTTACGGATGTAATTTTATCTTAAGTTCTTTACACTTTTAAATATCAAAATATGAAATATCATTGTTTTATGTAAATTCTTCCAACGCTGAAATTTAAAATTTATCTCAAAGTTTAAATTAATTTAAACTTGTTTTAAAAAAGTATTACATAATTATGAGGGAAATGGTGTACAGTCATATCCGGCAAGCCCATAAAAATGTAAAGATATGATAGTCGCAGAATGAAGAGGATGCTCAAGAATAGGCCAGGTATGTCTTGCAAACTTGTAGGTAGTATATGACTATGGACTCTGCTCCACCAGGATGCTTACCATTTCGCTTGAAAAAGCACTAGCTTCATGGATGCTCATAAATGCAGGAGGTGGTAGCCACTATAGTGTCACTAATACATTGCTTTAAGATTTTTGTTTATAGTAAAGTTCACTCTCGGCCTGATTGTGATGGGGGTTTCTTATGGCCCTCACTATCTTCCCTGCTGTGAAGCACATTTTTAGGATTGCGGGGTTGATATTTTGGTTTATTTTGGTGTGATCTACATCCCTCCACTGGGCCTACAAATGCCCATTGACTTCCTGGATGGCTTATTCACCATACTATAATCAGAGCTAATACATATTTTGATGATTTTCTTTATTGCCATCTATATATTAATATGCATGATTAGGAATCGTTTTCCTCCCTCAACCAGGCAACCAGATGCCTATATGGACTGATATCCTTTCTCTTGCCTTCCCACACCACAATTAGGGGGAGGGATCTTATTTGAGTCCTATAAACTATTATACACTCTGGCAACATTGGGTGAATTCTTTCATCATTTCTAGGCCATGTAAGGAATTTGGTTTCAAACTTTGTAATAGGTGGACTTGTCTGGGTTGTTGTTGCTGCCATTGCTATGAAGGGTAGATGTCTAGGACTATCTTGCATTGGCTTTCTTATGATAAGTTGTGTTTCATGGGTGATTTTTTATGGGTACTAGTGCATCAAGACTGAACAAGCTATTCCGACCATTGGTTATTATTTTCCAGTGAAATTTGAATCTTTCGATGGGGGGTGTTGGGAAACCACTTATTTTGAGATGACTTGGATCACTATCCACATTATTCTATGATAGGTAGATTTTGACCTTTTGGCCATTGGTAATTGCGTTCTGAAGGCACGGATCGAGCATATTAATTTTTTAAGTGCACTCCTTCATTCTTTCCCTTTTCAGACTATGATCCAGCGGTGGTGTCCCTCGTTTGGCAGTATGCAGGTATAATGTCGCGTGTGTATTACCTCTACACCTGATGATTGGGGATCCCAATACATTCTTGGTGGGATATTTTTGCAAGATACAGTTGTTAGTTGACCTACCACACTGAGATTCTTTTATGATTGTGTTTATTCCACTACCTTCGCACAACCTGTGATACATATTGAATACTGTCCATGATGGACCGTTTTGAGGTGCATATATTGGCACATGAAGCATTCATTTGTGCCACGCTAGAGGTGGAATCCAAGCATCATATTTTCTTTGGGTTGGAGATGGATGGTGGGCCCGTATGCACAAATACTTGGCACTTGGTGGATGCCCTGAAGGTCTCGCCAGATGGTGGACATGCAATGCCCGATTCACATGGGGAGATACATGGCTATAGGGACACATGTTCCAAAAACAACATCTTACAATCAATATTTCCACTCCGGCGCCTATTCTCAGTTTTGGCCATGATGTTTTGATAGACCGGGTAAATAGTTCGCAAAAGAGGGCTCTAGTTGGTAGTTGGCACTTTGATGAATTATGAGGAGAGATGACGAGCCAGGTGGAAACAAAATGGAAGTCTCTTCTGGGATATATGCCTTCGGTGGTATGGTTGATGAATGGATGGTACAATTTTCATTTCTTTAGCCAGGATGATTTAAAAAAATCAAGGCGTTGTCATGGATTAAGGGGAAGGGGTTTTTGGTTCTGCACTCATGGTAAGTCAGATTCAATCCCCTTAAGGAGACACCTAAAAATAAACTGATATGGGTCAAATTTCCTGGTTTGCGGATTGAACTATGGACTCAAAAAGTATTCACAGATATTGGGAATGTGATTGGGAAGTTCATTTACATCAACCTACAATGTTTGGGAGCTCGGCATAAAAGAATTGATTGGATCTTGATTGAAAAGGAATACAGAGGGGGTTTCCCATGCCACATCGAACTTCTATGGGAGGGCACACATATGGTGGAAAGGCTAGAATTCCGGGGTGTTCCCTTCTGATGTCTCATATGCCATGACACATGATATCTCATGGGTCAGTGTCCATGCCGGATGGGTGGACGTTGTATGGTGCACAGGCAGGCGTTTTATGGGGTGAAGGATTAGGCTAGTGAACGAGCTGCAAAATTAGGGACTGCCATGAGGCAACTGATTATCCAGGCGACACACACCACTCTTCAAGTACACCGCCTTTTTCTATACCATTGCCATCCTTTGAATTACATCTTGAGAAATGTGATGATTCGCATCTATGATGGTTCCTTCACCTCCCTGGACTTCCAATGGTTTTGGCACACCTGTGGCTAATGACATTTTTCTGTGCCCATCGGAAAAGATCCTTCATAATACTTGTGTTGACCCGCCACATATGGGGATATTTCCACCCCTTCTGATGACATATGACACTACCTCCCCTTCACAAATTACATACATCCCTGCACCTCCCCCCCTACCCATTACTAAACCATCCCCGGTGACTAGGATTCGACCTATTTCACCTGTCTGCTCCCCTACCAATTCGGTAGATAGTGACATTGACTTCCTCCTCCAGAAGAAGACCCCGTATTTCTAAACTCTCATGATTCACAAACCTATTGGCATGTCCTCACCCCACATCATTCCCACCTCGACTAGCAATATCACTGTCTGCCAAAAACAGAGCCGGGATAGTAGAAATTTCAAAGGGCACACAAGGTGCCTTCCTTTCAGTCCGTCTGATTCACATACATTGATAGATGTTCCCATCGCTTCGTCCATCCCTCATCAGGCGCTTAGAGAAAATGTGCCTGCTCCTGGGCTATCATGAATTTCATTTTATTTATGAATATTTGAGGTATGGGGGCTACTCCAAAATTCTTGGCCCTCAAAGAAATACTCCTTTTGACCCGTCCCTATATAATCCTTCTTCAGGAAACTATGCACTTGGCTCAAACGATGATAATATTTTTCATGAAGATGCTCCTTGATTGGCATATGGCAGCGAAAGATGTTGTAGGCTTCTTGGGGGGTCTGATAGCTCTATGGGATCCAAGAATGGTCTATATGAAAGCTTTCTCTGGTTTTGTACGCATATTACTAGCTAGAAATATCAGAGGACTCCCGAAGTGCATTCATATACTAAATATGTATGTCCTGTATAGAGACGGGACACATTCTGGAGAAAATTAGTTGCATCTGAGGTTTTCGTACTGGAATCCATTATCATTGTTGGGGATATGTATTGCACTATTGGGATGGATGAGGTTTGGGGGAGGTCCAGAAAAGTATATTCCATGGTTGATTAGATAAAAGGCATCATTATCGATTACAGTTTTGTGGATATATGTCCCTCTGAGATTGCTCCTACCTAGGACAATGGAAGGATGGGTGATGGATATGTGGCAAAAACGTTGGATATATTTATTCTGCATTAACAATTAGTTGGGAGGTTGCGGTCCATCCAATCAGACATCATGTATAATTTTATTCTGACCACAGACCCATCATTCTCCAATGGAGGCGAGGGGATCTCAGACATGGGATGTCATTCAAATTTAATTGTGTGTGGTTGTAGGACATAGAATTTGATACTTTGGTGTGGCATCTCTACAATATGGACAAGGCATAGGATATCTCCCCCATGGTGAATATTCTAGAAACACTACAGGTCCTAAAGGTGGTGGTATAAGAATGGGATAGGAGGAAGAAATCCCAAATGAAAAAAAATCTAAAATCTATATCTGTGGCATTGGATATACTAAGTCCACAATTGCTAATGCATAATCCACAACATCACTAAGGGCTGAAATACGCTCTCTGGAACAAAAAAGAAAACAAATTCTACAAATTCAGGAGACTACATGGCGTCTAAAGGGTAGGGCCATATGGATCCAGGAAGGGGATAGAAATACAAATTTTTTCCACAAATTCTATAGTCACAGAAGAAAGATAAACTCCATGTGGGACATTATTAACACAGAAGGGAACCAGATACAAACTCAATAGGATATATGTAAAGTAGATATCCAACATTTTGAAAGTTCCTATAGTCACAGAGGGGTAAAATATGTCAAGGATCAGATTTGGGGGTTGGAATTATATCCCACTATGTTTGATGATGATGCAAACGTGATCGTATATAGGGAGGTCACGGTGGAGGAAATAATGGGGGTGCTCAACTATTTTAAAAGAGATAAGTGCCTCGGACCTGATGGATGGACAATCGAACTATTTACACCCTTTTTTGACATTTCTCTGGGGGACCTCCTTGCTATGGTGGAAGAATCGAGGATCAGGGGGTATATCCATCCTAATATAAATTCGGCCTACATGGCCCTCATTCCAAAAAGGGCATCCTTTGAATCATTTTCGGATTATCGACCCATTTTTCTTTGTAATATTATATATAAGATTATATCCAAGACTATTGTAGGTACAATTAAGCACACTGTATCAAAATATATATCTCCCGAACAGTTTGGCTTTGTACAGAACAGACAGATCTAGAATGTTGTGGCAATTTCTTAAGAATGCATACAATGATCCATACCAAAAAACTAAATGCTACTGTTATGAAGGTCGACCTACATAAGCCATATGATTACCTAGATTGGGGATATCTGAGGATGGTATTACAAAAAATTGGACCACGACTCAGAAACACGGAATGGAGCATGGCTTGTATCACTAATGTTGGATACATTGTTATTATAAATGGATACCCCAATTGCTTTTTTGGGGTTGGACAGGGGCTCAGACAAGGTTTCTCCCTTTCACCATTATTATTCATATTGGCAATGGGTGGACTCAGTTTCCATATCAAAAAAGCTCTGGCAGAGCGCGATTTTTGTGCTTTTGTTCTGGGATGAGATATCATGATTTCACATATTTTATTTATGGACGATGTGCTGATCATGGGCATGATCAATATATTTGCATGGTTGGCTTTATTTCACATCTTCACCAAATTTGGGAATGCCACAGGACTAATCATGAATCTACAGAAGTCTATCATTTTATATGGCAATTGTGATTTGGAGGACATTGCATACATCTGAAGATTATTTCAAGTGGGGGTTGATGTATTGGCGGGGGGCATGTAATACTTGGGATATCATATCAAACCCAACAAATACATGATAAATGACGAGATGTGGTTAGAGGATAGGTACTATAAAAAGATCTCTGGGTGGGAATATAGATGTCTATCACTAGGTGGACACATTACTCTCACCCAATCGGTGATCACACAGTTGGGAGTGTATTGGGCCCATCTATACTACCTCTCAAATACCATTATCAAGAATCTTAACGAGATCATGGAAAAATATATCTAGTCTAGATTGACTACCATATACAAATACCTTTTGTTTAAGTTGGCCTCCATTACCATTCCAAAAATACTAGGCGGTTGGGGGATCCTTGATTTAAGGCGTTTTGGATGGGCGATGCTACAAAAATCATTGTGGAGAGGTATTTTTGGGGATGACATATGGGGGAATATTATTAGACATAAATATCTCAAAGACAAATATTTTACTATTTGGATGTGCAGGGAGTTCATTGGGACCACCTCAGGGTCAGCCATATGACTTAGCTTAAACAAAATAAGGCATAGTTTTATGCAGAACTTGTGTTGGATCTTTGGATCTGGGCATAAGATATTGATCAGACAGGACCATATTTTAGGTATGAAAATGGATTTACGTCCGTTGTATGGACTCATCCAATGTATAAACAATAGGGGTATTTTCTATTGGAACCAAAGCCATTAGGCAATGGTATGGTTATTTACCTATCTGGAAAAGATCGTGGGGGTTGGGCCTGGAGGGCCCAATGGCACACAAATGGGAGCATATTAGGTTTGAGATGAAATTGGTAGGTGTCAGTAGGGAGGCAGGCAGAGATCAGATTGCTTGGTTTGGAAAAATGAAGGAAGCAGGCGTAGTGGTGGCAGATGTCTATAATACTCTCTACAACCATGAGATACACAACTTAGAGGTATGTTTGTTTTATAAGTTTTGGAAATCTATAATTCCTATTAAGATCATTTTATTTCTTTGGCTTGTTTGCATGAACAAGAAATTGACATCGAAAAACCTACAAAAGAGGAACTGGTAGGGGTCGGGGGTATGTATATTGTGCAGGAATGTGATAGAAGACGATGTCCATATATTTCTGAGATGCCCCATAACTATACATATCTGGAGCTATATTTCTTAGAAAATTGGTTTTCCACACAATTAATATGATATCATCATTCACTGTTTGTGCTCATGGAGAAAACAGAAATCCTAATGGAGGACAATCCCATTAACTTTTTTTTGGGAAATATGGAGATGGCGCAATAGAATTATTTTTTAGGATTATAGGGAAAATGAAACACATGTGATTGATCACATTATTTGATAGTATACCTTTGAAAATAACTACAATAGTGGCCCCAAGAGGACAATACGTAGGAAGACAGGCCTAAGAAATGACTACCCGACGGGGTTCTTTGATGGCATGGTAGAAAGAGGCACATATGGGTGCGGTTTTTGGATCATTATATCAAGGGAACAAGAAAACTAGGTCCACTGGGGTGTTGGTAGGGGCACAAATATGAAGGCAAAAGCTATGGATTTATGGGGACTCCTTTGGTTCTCTTCTTATGTGAATATTCCCTCCATCCACATTTGTGGAGACTCACAGACTATCATTGACCATGTACGTGGTAACACTAAAATAAATCAACCACTACTACATGGATGTCTCAGACAAATTGAGACCATTTGGGGATTTCTCAGAGTCTCAACGATTGAGCACATTGGACGGGAATTCAACCAAAATGCTGATAACATGTCAAAGATGGGGTTGGTGGATGCACTAGAAGGGATCATATTGAGATTAATTTGAATGACAACATAATGGATGTTGGGATCCTTTCACTCTCAGGATATCATTCCATCGTGGATGGGATTTCATCAACTGAAATTTGGTTTTTTTTTTTTTTACTTTCTCCAGAAGGCGGTTTTGAGGCTAGTTTTTTTTTTTTTTTTTTTTTTTGCTTTTGTATTTGCATAGTTTATATTATGAGATGACAGATGGACTGAATACATTTTTGGTAAAAATGGGACATATAAAAATGTTGCAGGTTTTTATGTTTTAATTTCCTCTCACTATATAGGAAGTTATATTAGAAATGTATAGGTACAATTGACATAAATGTATGGATTAATACTGAACAGAACAAGAAATTGGAGTAAAAATGTATATGCTTTGTAAATTACTTTGTATATGTACTATCTTTTATCCTCATATATAAAAACAATGTTTTTTTCTTACTGAAAAAAAGAATGTACCCTCTGAAACATAGTTTCTTTGGCATGCATTACATATAATAATCTACATTTTACAACATAGTTATCATAACTATGTTGTATGAAATACCAAAACATTGTCTCTTGTTATTTTATGCCAATCTCTAATAATCTTGTGTAAATTAGTGTGTACTCTGCATTGTAATTTGGTTAACGCATATCATGCTGCACTTTACAACATACTTGTAGTATTGTCTAAGCCATAAAAGATTTTCTTATGAACTTCTTACTTGGCGGGAGTAAAATTTAAATTTGTTCAAAAATGTTTGTAATTGTATTTTACTATAGAAACTTGTGTAAACTATAAGATATAGTTTGGTTAATGATATTTATACACTAAAATAGAAATATTATATGATTTTGGGTAGCCGTGTTTTTATAAGACCTCTTGAATTTTCAGAGCTTCAAAATGAATTTATGATGGTCCCATGCTTTCATTCAAAAATATTCATAGTTACGTGAATACAATGTCATGGGTTCAAAACTGCACGAGCCATAAACTCCCGAAGATGTAAGGTGTTGACTTCCAACAAAAAGAGTACTTTATAAAGTTACGCCTCAAATCATCAATATAGAGACTATAAATATATGATGAGTTGCACCAAATACCAAGAGATGAAAACACAGTGAGCCTGCAATGGCTAAGGCCTGAACCAAAATAATTGTAGGAGTATATGAAAAAGTCCAATAGCATGCAATAGATTTAGTCAAAACATATAATAACTGTGAAATTAGTAGGAAATTAGTAGGAGTGTCAGCAGAAGGAACCATAGTTCCACCATAATGTTGCTACGAGGGTCAAACGAGTCTTTTAATGTAGAATCAATACCTATTAGAGAAATTTTGAGGAAAAGAATGAGTTGCAAAATAAAAATGTACAACCAAAATCAACTTTATAAGAACCAATAGGATTCATATGGTGATGTCAACCATAGAATATGATTCACCATTTTTGTAGTAAAAAGTTAAAAATATAAAAAAAACTACTTTTTCAACTCATATTTTGAACTTATCTCCCCACAATTTTACTCAAATTTCGAAGAGGGTCAAACGAGTCTTTTAATGTAGAATCAATACCTATTAGAGAAATTTTGAGGAAAAGAATGAGTTGCAAAATAAAAATGTACAACCAAAATCAACTTTATAAGAACCAATAGGATTCATATGGTGATGTCAACCATAGAATATGATTCACCATTTTTGTAGTAAAAAGTTAAAAATATAAAAAAAACTACTTTTTCAACTCATATTTTGAACTTATCTCCCCACAATTTTACTCAAATTTCGAAGGGGGCACTTGTTGGATGTGAAAATTAATTTCTCATCCAAGGAGTACCCATGTTGAATACTTTCAATGGACCCTGCTACATGAAAAACGTGATTGCAATTACATTTTTTGTATTTCTCAATTTTCATGTAGCATAGTCCATCAAAAGTATGCAATATGTGTACTCTTTGAATTGAGAATTAATATATACATCCAATGAGTGACTCGAAATTTGAGTAAAACCTTAAGAAGATAAGTTGAAAATATGATTTGACAAAGTAGTTTTTCTTTTTTCCCTCCAAAATTTTATGAGGTATTTTAATCTTATTTTATTATTTCCATTATTATTTTATAATATTCTTTAACAGGTCTATTTTAGACCTTAAAATTTTTCTAATGCACACAATCATCTACCCAAACCAAGGAAGCATTTATATCATGCAATCATCTACCCAAACCAAGGAAGCATTTATATCATGCAAACAATAATGAAAATTATGAAGAATTTATTTAATATGTTTAAGAATTTATTTAATATCTTTATGATGAACAAAGATTTTGTAGTTCTCTCATATTTATCTCGCAATACCATTCTAAATAAAGTATCCGATTAATAGTGGACTCACATAAAATGAAGAAAATTCTAGTACCTTCCTGAGAGTCATTAAAAGTCTATATATATATATATATAAAATGCAGTTAATTTTTAAACTACAAATCGATTTTTAGAAACTTTGACATGAAAAAGCTTTAATATACAATGTTATTTAAGAGAATTGTATATGGATTGGAAGTGTAATGTCTACTCAGCTAACTACATAGGTATAAGTAATTTTTGGGATTAAAATATTCTTAATAAAAAAATTGATATATAATTTTCAATAATATTCATGTAATAATTAAATTTACAAAATAAATTCAATATAAAATTATTTTGTTTTCATTTTTGTTATGAATAAATCTACATCATTAATGTTTTAAATAATTAGTTACTTTTGAGGTCTATTGGTTGTCTATTTAGTTTTATTAAGAGGTTAATCAATTATTATAGCTCAGAATTTTCATGGCAACATAGATGGTGTTTTTTTTCTATATACTACTACCTAAGCGTCCATGGAGATTTGAACCGGTGACCTATCTCAAAGAGTACCTTAACAATACACTCATTCACCGTCAATCCAAAGCCCCATGAGCCAACATAGATGATGTTGTACTAAACATACCAAAACTATAATTTTGATTAAAGAGATAAAGTGTACTTAGATCAATCTTTTTAGAGTCTAACTAGATTTTTTAAATATATAAAATTTAAACATAATTTTAATTTAAATTCTTTAAAGATATAAAATTATATTAAATGAAAAATTTGGTACATAAATTCGTTATTAATTTTAAATTTATACCTACCTAAGATAAGATGAAAAAATAAAAAATAAAATTAAATTAAAATTAAAAATTAAACATTTTTTTAAACCTCAACAAAAATTAAGATACTTCATTTTAATTAGAATTGCGTGGCGTCTTTAATTGAGATTATTTAACATCTGAGATCTAAAAAAAATGTTTTAAACACCAAAACAAAATATAAGATACTTCATTTTAATTACAATCCCATGGTGGATTTAATTTAGATTCCTTACGCATCAAAAATATTTCCTTGGAAGAACTTTTAAATATTAAAACTTTAACTTGATTTTTTAAACATTTAAAGTTTTATTTAAAGAAATTTTAGCATATCTCAATTTTATTATATTTTTGTTAATCTAGAAAGATACGTTGTGCATTTTATAATGTAATAGTTCAATATGCTGGAAACGTGTTAGTCATAATCTTATAATGAACATTAACAAGATAGAAGAAAAAATAAAATATTGAAAAAAAATAAATAATATGGATTCTTATTTAAACGCCGAAAGTTTAAACAGCCTTGTGATAGATATTT